>JARIHP010000123.1:0-105048 GCA_029282125.1 Mycena amicta | reverse complement strand
TAGACGTCGACGAGTGTCTTCCCCACTCCCAATGGCACTTGCCAAGCCGAAACGCACGCGCCGCATCTCGACCAAGCTCGAACGACAGAATCTCGACCGGAGCGAGGAGCCTGGAATGCGCACTCGTCGTCGGTCGTCTGCTACTGTCACAGCTGCGACGCCAATAATCCCAACGACAACACTACGGATATCTGTGTCCCACCAGAAACGAGGCGTCATCGTTCTGCGTGTACCCCCGCTTTCTGCGCTGCCGCAGAGAACAGGCGCCGATAACGACCACGACTCGCTTTGGGATTGGACGGAAGACGAGCCGACTCTGACCCTCCGTCCTCCCGCTCCCCATCTCCCGACCCCACCCCGCTCTCCGTCCTCGGCAAACGCCGTCGGCCCCCTGCCAAACCCAAGCCCAAATCCGAGACGTTCAAGCTCCCATGGACCGCCTCTGAGCAGAATCTGCTCGAACGTCTGCTCGAAGAGATCCCTGCCAAGACCCCAAGCGGTTTTCCAAGATCTCCAAGGCGATGGGTGGGCGGAGGACGACGAGGCAGGTGGCGAGTAGGGTGCAGAAGTATCTTTTGAAGTTGAAGGAGTATGGTGTTATTTGACGTTGGGCGGTGAGAGGTGGGCAGGCGAGAACATTATTCAAAGGCGGCGACGAGAACGCTAATACTACTGTATCTTTCTATCGACTTTTTTCGCTTCCGCTCTATCTGCGGGAGAATGTGGTCAAGGCGACAGCAGTCTTTGGAACGGCTGTTTCAAGGGTCCTGACATGTCGCCAGACAGGCTCGATGCTGGAAACAAGCAGAGCCTCGAAGATCGAGCAACGCTCGCGTCTACCTCGGCGACGCCTCTTCCAAGTAGTTTTCGCGCTCGTTTTGAATGTCCATCCATACATAACGAATATCGATAGAGTTTCCGAGTCTGCCAGTGACATTATGCTACAAGATCTAGCAGCCGCTCGTCAGCAAACACCACTTGCCTCGCACGAAAGAGGACGTACTTCTTTTAACCCCTTCCCAATTTCCCAATAAAAGGTTTAACAAACCCCTACTTGCGCTTCTTCTTCTCAGCGGCTGCGGCGTCCTTCTCCTTCTGCGCCTTCTCCTTGGCGGCCTCGACCTTTGCGAGCTCGTGGGCGTCGTCGTTGAGGCCGAGTCGGTTACGCGCGATCTTAAAGGAAAGGTTGGTGAGAAGGAGATAGGCAAGGGCAAAGTGCACAGACGTACCTCGAAAGCGTAGAACTGCACAGTGCCGTGGTCAGTTAGTGGGTCTCATGATCCGCCGAGAAACGTACCTGTATCCGGGTAACTGCCGCGACACGTCAAGCAGCCGATCCAGGGTTGCAATTAGAGGACGACCCACCGAAGATGGTGTTTTTCTCGCCATATTCCTGCTTCGCGTCCGTCCGAATGAGAGAGCCAAAGTTGTAGTCCTTGACTTTCTTCTTGTACCTGGTTACAGCGACGGTGATTAAGCGATAGTAGACAGACAGCGCTTGGACGCACCGCTCGATGAAGACGCGCCAGCGCTCCTTGCCCTCGGGGCTCTTTCATCCAGTCCTCGTCGATCTGGATGAGCCGGGCGTGGTCGTTCTCCGCAAGCTCGGGGAACGTCGCAAGCGTGTCCTCGTATATCTCATCGTCGATCCTGTGGGGGGTTTCGTTCGTCGTGTCAGAGCTGGGGATGGCATGGCGATGGACGGACTTGGTAAGCTTCAGCTCGCTCGGGGCCACTTTCTCGATGAGGTTCCAGTATGTCTATTTCCAGCCCTCAGAATGCATGAGAACGACACACGACGTGAGACGCACCTGAGCCTGCTCGACAGCCTTCACCCGCGAACCTGCATGGACTTGATCAGCGATTTGGTCTTGCCAGCCATTCTTCCAGGAACGCAACTGTTTCTCAATCTACAATCCCACGTCAGTGCTAGCCCGGAGCAGCTGGTATAGTAGTTCACGCACATCGATGAGGTTCTGCGCGTTGTTGGGGTCAAAGGGCTTGCTGTTCGTCGTCATCCTCGGCGGCGGCGGTCGTTACTCTGAGGGTATGTGGGTATGTACGTGGAAGGCAAGACGCAAGAGGCAGAAGGAGCGTGAGGAGTGCGCTGGCGGTTCTCGTGCAGAGGACTGTTGATGGCCGACCGTGACGTGCGTAACTGTTATTCCCTAATGCGGCAGGATGACAAGTCACGCGCCTTGGCTCAACCCCAACGCCCACAACGCCCATGAGCCCGGCTCCTGCAAGATACCACCCCGGCCTCTTCGAGTCTGAAAGATTCTGGGCGGAGTGGCAGCTTTATCTGCTTTCGAAAGGCTACAAGCTTCGTCATCGATTCAATGCGAAGTGGCGCCCAATCTGGATACCTTTCTCTCCCTAGAGAAGCGTAGACGAGGAGGATATTGCGAGTTACAAGGTACACGACTTTCTAGAACTGCACCTCATTAAATACAGCAACAGAAAGACGTTCTCCATGCTGTGCGCGTCTCTGACGGGCAGAAAGTCGTACTCAAATGTCTCAAATCCACCAGCAAATCGAGATACACAAACTTCTGGACTCTCCGTCATCGCGCTCTCATCCTAGGAACCGCACCATACCGGTTCTCGACGTCTTCGGTCTTGCGGATACCCCATTCAGTATTCTTGTCACGCCATTTTGTCAGGTTCCTCATGCGAGCAAAATTGCGCTGCCAGTGTAAGCTCACCACTGAGTCACCAGAACAGCTATCGTCAGGCTCACTAGTGTCTCCTACGGCAGGAGAGAAACCAAGCTCAGCGCATTGATGCACATGTGTCGAAGCTCGCAAAGACTTTGCGGGTTGTTGCCCGTTCAATGCGGACACGAGCTTTGGGAGTGGACCAAAGGATCATTTTAGGTCTACGTCTATCGGTGTTTTTTTCTTCTAACCCTCCCCTCCGTCCTCCATCTCTTCCCAGATGCGAGAAATGCACTTCGGACCATACTTAGTGCTAGATGCACATCTATTGCCAGAAGTTTGAACGAAGAGTTGTAAGTTGAGTTCATTTCTGAGCTTGTGCTAATGAAATCTAAGTCCCATGCAACAAGCCTGAGGCGGGTTCCTGATGCCCGCACACGTCAGCACTGAGTATGCTTCAGAGTCCAGGGTTGTTATTAGCCGACGTGCTGCCTGTTCGCAACGGGCTTGGGCCCTTTGTGGTTGGAATCAAAATTTTAGATGCAGTTTTTGTCCCGGAGCGATTTTTTCTTTGAGTTCAGTGTCCCTTCAACTTTCAAGTTGTGCCGAGGCACAACCCAGGTGACCTTTTATTTTGCCTCTAGTTGCTTGCTTCAGGTCGAAGGCACCCAAGAGAACCGTATCGGCGACGAAATACACTCGTGGCGGTTGGCTTAACGACGGCTCGGCGCCTGAGGTCGTACACGCGCTGTGTTCAAGTTCCCTCCGTTGCACGCGGGCGGAAGCTAGTATTTCTGACATCCTGTTCTTTTTCCTCTTAGATTGCTTCGGTATGTACACAAGTATTTTTCGTGCAAACACTTTGTTTCGGCCGGGCGGCGGTCCAGACTTCAGCCTGAGTGCCTAATAACTCGGTTGCTGATTCATTCATAAGTACTTCTACGCATCCATTTAATATTTTAGACTATCCGTAGCCGCCTGGAACGTGGGCATCTGCAGATCGAGAGAGGTCGATGGAAAGGTGGCCACAATTTGAACACGGTTATTCATCCAATCAGATCATGACACCGCCATGCTTACCACCCTCAGTCAGCAAATAAGCGGCCCTCGGCGGGCCGGACGAGGCTGTCCAAGGCGATGCATCTTACTCGCACCGCCTTGACCCCGCCTACGCGCTGCTGAGCGAGACGCGACCGTCAGCGTACTCGGTTTTCCAAGCAGGCGCACATATGAAAAGGCCGATGCAAATGGTGAGCTCCTCACTTTCTACCGACGACAAACACCAATGGACGCATCTACAGCCACAGCGACAACGCCAAACCCAACGAAACCCAAGCGGGTCCGTCCCCCGAAACAGCGAACTCCAGCCTTGCGACGAGGACGCGCTTGTGTGAATTGCCGGTGTGTGGATGCATGTTTCCTTGTGTTGTAGCGTGTTCTTACGCGGTTAACAGGCACTTGAAGATTGTGTGTATTCCATCCATCGTTGCTCTCGAAGCGCACTGACGAAAGGTCCTTCCTGAAAAGAGATGCGACGGCGTGGTCGGTCCACCCAGCTCTCTTCTTGATACTCGACGCTAAAACCAAATCTGCAGCAACCGATCTGCGGAAATTGTGTCCGCGTTCCCAAAGAAAGACGCTGCACCTTCAACGTCCCTTCTGGGCGTAGTAAACTCGGACACGAGGATAAGCACGTCGATACTGGTTGCTGCCCCACCACCTTCCTCGACGGGGATGGGTTTTCGGACTACTCGTTAGCATCCACGTCACGGCTCTCGACGCCTGCATTGTCTCCCGGAGAACTTTGTTCTGGTTAGTTCTCTATAGTCTTTGAATCCCACTGGGCTCATTGAAGCTTTCTCCCCTTCTAGATACGCGCTCTGAAGCGTCCTCGAGCGATTTTGACTGGCTAGAACTCTCCGCGCAGACGATCCAGACATTGTACGCACATATCATACTCGCCCAACAACTCGAATACTTACGTGCTCTGGCAGTGTACAACACTTCCTCCCTCACGCTCAAGAGCTCGGTTTCTTCCTCGATGTCGAGTGCTTGCACGCTGCGGCTGCACTGGCGCCTACCCTCGACCTCTTCACATCCAACAACACTCTCCCTCCGCATCCAACGACCTCCCTTCTCTTCGCAGCTGCCCTCTGGGGTGCCCACCTCTCAAAGGCTCAGGTCCTTACAGCAACCTTCCTGCGGCGCGCGCTCGAATGTATCTCCACCGAGATTTGCTCGTTGTCGTTGTCGCCTTCGCCTTTGCTCCAGGACACGACAAACGCCGTCCAGATAATCCAAGCCCAGCTCCTCATCGCGCGGTACTTCATCTCCAATGGGCAGACGCTGGCGGCGAGGGTGCAGGCTAGCGGGGCGGAGGCGATTGCGACGGCACTGGGGAGCCGGGGCGAGTGGGCGCGGTGGGCTGTGGGCTCGGTGCAGACGATGGCGGGGTTCGATGCCTCCGAGTCCGTTTCCGCTTCGCCTTCCATGTCAGCTTCACCTTCGCATTCGCCTTACTATCCCATCGCAACATCTGCGACGGGGTCGACCCAGCCTGAGGTCCCCTTCTATCTGGACGCTCTGTCGACCTGGCCTATGAACGAGCTGCAGATGCAGATCTCGGACCTCGACTGGGACTGGGCCGCCCGTGCCTTCGCTGATGCATGAACTGTTCGAAGCTCAAGCTCAGTTGGAAGGCATACCACGCGACAAGCTACCCCGGTCGTGCTGTTCGCCAGCATCATTGTCCGCAACGGGTCCAGATGACGAGAGACGGCTTTGCGTCGAGGTTGCTTGTCGCGCTGGTCCTTTGGCTGAAAAGCTGTAGTGGATTATTTGTATAGACCGACTACACAACGAGACAGGATTATTCTCTTTCCGCCCTAGCCCAATGCCATTCCCTCTGCCCTTCTCTGTTATCGACTTGCTCCTGTGCTCCCACATCGCTCTCGATACTTCCCTTCATGCTTATCTCCATTAAACCCAACATACGACAGTCTTATGCCAATCATCCGCGCGCATCAATCGACAGGTCGAGAGCCGCATCCGGAACGACTTCTGGTTCTGTCGGACGAAATCGCATGAAGTCGGCGCATCTGATAGGATGCAGATACATTGTGAACAGTGGAGTTCCTGTCTGCGCATGAAAGTGCTGATGCCGTTGTTTCGGTCGTAATGAAGTCGGGTTTTCCGAGTCAAAAGTGCAGAGTGCAGAGTGATATTGGGAGGGAATTGGCGCAGGTGTATGGTGTGTGGTGAATGGAAATTAAAAAGGGTCATGCGAACAGGATGTGCAGCGCCTGCCAGTGCTAGACCGCACGGTTCATAACACAAGAGTGTTTCTGAGTGGCCCATCTCCCAATGGTGAATCAATTCAAGACCAGAATAAGGTCTAGCACAGGTAGCGCGACAATCACGACCACACCGCTTCCGATTCGCCACATCCACACTTCCACCAAGGATGGGAAGGCGAGCCAAGAAACCATCGAGGCTTCCCAAGACCAGAAGAACGAGCTTCGTCCAACAAAGCTGAAAGGCATTCCGGATGCGGCTGAGATGAGGTGTTTTCGACCTGTGGATTGATGCGGGCGGATGATGGGCACGCGCTCGAAGGCCGTCGTATGTTGGGTTCAATGAGATGAGGGTGAAGTGGAGTATTGTCAACAGAGTGACATGGGCGCGCAGGAGCCGTTCGACGGAGAAGGAGGGCGGAGGGAGGGAGCGACAATGGGCCTGGGCGGAAAGAGAATAATCTGGTCTCCTTGTGTCGCTGGTTATATACGAGTCGGAAGCGATAATTTGTTTTTATCGGATACGCGGAGCTCGAGGACGTCGTGTCATGCACGGGGCAGACACGCGAAGGCCATGCTCAACCGATGTATCTTCATCCGGGTCGACGTCTCGCCAAATTTGGTCCAGTAACTGTGGGACGGAGATTCGGATATCATGTCCTCGAGGCAAGCTTGAATGTGTTCAGAATGTGATATATTTCTGAGAATGGCTCGAAGGCACGTCAAAAGGCCTTGACGGAGATCGAATTAATAAGAGGATGGGCACGAGCCGCACGACGAACGTGCTTGTCCGGCCGTCCGTAATAGGCCTCCTGCTCATTGCCAATGTCCGTGTCCCACGCCCGACAGCCCTGAGCAGGTGCATGAGATAGAATAATAACGCGAAGGAAATTAAACAGGAAGGGCGTGTCCTGCCAGACAGCCGTCTCCAAGCGAACTTGAAGTTGAAATTGATTGGCGCCGCGGCATCGCCCGGGAACTTGATTGAAACCAATTACTTCCAAAAAAAAAAAGAAAGAAAGAAACCAATTACTTACTATCACAGCGGCGGATCAGGAATTAAGGGCTTCCCTACGTTAGTTTCTAATTGCAAAGTTTAGGATCAAGTATAGATTTCCCCTAAACTAGATCCGATATGTTAAATTTGGACAGAATCTAAATCAGATCACAAATTTAATATATTCCGACCCGTATCGGGCTCCGTTAAATCTCAAATATCGCAACAGGTTTGGCTGGCGCATAAAGTCATCGTAAAACATAGAGAATACAGGGCGTCTAAACTGACCTTTAAACTAAACATATAAACCCTCGAGGAATCCCTATTGAAACTTGAAATTTCGCATTGCGTTTAAAGGAAGATTTAATCAGAAATTTAGACTGCCGTTTGTCGGCGCTCGAAATTAGACAATAAATTTCAGGTTTGTGGCGCCATAAAACACATCGGCCGACCGTCGGCAGATGGTCGGCAGACGGCCGGCAGATGGTCGTCACTGGAAGGTAAAAAAAAAATTCTGGTAAAAAAGATACAACGGCGTCTAGGTTATGACAGTGTTCGATGTGTGCGTACAAAAATCCATGACACGGAACGACTCAGAGCCGGACGACGTGCGAGCGAGTTGCGAGATACTCCGCAGAGATGTCTTCGAGGGCCAGCCTTATTTTGTGCGCGGCGGCATGGAACCTGATGTTTTTTCTCCACTCGTGGTTGGTATACAGGGCAGCCTTGCCTTGGGATATATCGTCCAGGCGTTTCTGCAACCAGCGCTCACAGCTTACGTTCCACCAGCCTGTGTGAAGAGACGATGAACAGAAAGCAGCGGGAAGCGGAAACCAGGAGATGTATTTCAGCTGCGCGTCGCCGTTACTTGGCTGTCCTACAGATAAAATGAGTGAGTAGTCAGAGCGCAGAGCAAAATACATACCAGTCTCTGTCGGGTACACACCGCAGATGAGGTCGATTTCGCTGGGTGTCAAGGCTTCGTGCCAAACTGCCACATCTCCCTGTTTGTTCACGACGCGAAGCCCGCCATCGAGCTCTTCGTTAGACGGGTCAATGCGGGCTTTGTCCTCGAAATCCGATATCACCAGACGGGCGAGCCGGGCCACAAGTCCTCCGGAGAACAGAGCCAAGCGACCGCGCGAGGAATTCAGGAATGTATTCCGCCGCTGGACATAGGCCGTGTAATCGACAGTTGTTGGCTTGTATTTTTCAGGACGACGGCCCAGCCCCGGTTGTGAAGGAAGAACATCGGGCATTATAGAAGATTGTCTCAACCAGCAGGGATAAAACTCAATGCCCAAGCCCACAAGGTTACGTATGAGCGAGTCGACGTCGCCAATAGCTGCCCAGCCGGACCTGACGACCTGGAGGACCGAAGCAGCACTCTCTAATATGATAGAGGGACTGGACTCCTTGCAGCCGGAAGGACGGATGATATACACTGACCTCTGGCTCGAGCTCAGCAGCTTGACGCTGAGCTCCCAATCATGACTGAGGTCAGAATCTTCCCAGGTTAGGTCGGAGAGGCCCTGCGGGAGTGCAGCAAGACGACACTTGGATATATGATGTAGGAGAGGGCAGGGCAGAACGCACAGGGAGTGTGCACTTCGCGTCGCCGACAGCCCACTGACACGTCACTGGTTGCAGCTGTGGGTCCTGCCAAGGTTTGAGGTTGAGCTGGGGAGGCTCGGAGACCGAACCGCTCCTCCATGATGTCGGCGACTCTGACCTCACGATACCCTGGCAGCTCGTCCCCATCTTCGGGGCGATTCTCGATATATCCTTTCTGCGAGGACTTCCTCAGCTCTGTCGCCCGATACGTCCCTTCATAGCGTCGTCGTCGTTTGTACGGCCACAAGTCGTCGTCAGTCGTCGTCGTCGTCAAAGTTGTCGGACTGGGGATGGGCCTCTTCATCGGGAGCCAAGTCCTGGCACAGATCCCATTCGTTGGAGAACGAGTCGTAGATTGCGCTGATTGAGAGTAAACTCGTCCCAACGATCGGCTGCCAACCGACGAGAGGTCAAACGCCGCATAGAAAATCCGCGCTCGTCTTCCCAAATGAAGATGCGCGCTCCCATTGGGTCGCGGACGGGCGGAGCCTCCTTTTTGGCGGCAATGCCTTCCCGTATAGCGCGTCGTTTTTTCCGCATTTCCGTGTCGTTCTCCGAGTTGCTGTTCGTTACGGAGCTTGCGACGCTCCAAGAAAGCGTGGATGTCTTCGCCCGGCAGCTGTCCACTATCTGGGTCGACAGGTGGGAAGTAGCGCGCGGTTCCGAAATCTGAAGCGGCTGGTCGGTTCAGGGAAGGGGAAGAGATCGGCGCTGAGATTAAGCCCAATGAATTGCTTGAGCCGGAGCTCACGTTTCTTAGACTCGTCCACGGAAGAGCTCTACTCGACCAACGACTGAAAGCCACATCTCCTGGGAGGGAGCGCAGATAACTGACTTCGGCTGCATCGGGCACAAAACCCCTGTCGCTCAGAGCTGGTGGGATGGGCTGCTGGTCTGTGAGAGGGAACTGCTGGCCATAAAAAAAATAGAGAGGGACGCGTTGTTTGCTGATGAGAAAACTGAACAGCCAGCGAGCGTGTCGAGGGAGGTATTGATACGGATCGCTCCGCACCAAAGGAGGTCAAATATCCCTCCCATTCGGTCGATATTCAAGTTTCCCACCGCAGAAGCCTCCATATCGTCAAACCACTGCCAAGGCAATCGAGTGGACCGCTGAAGCGCAGCCCTCCAGTCGCCAGAGTCGGTCGCATCGAGTAGAATGTACATTAAGGTTATCCTTGCCATGAGGGGAAGGAAGGCGGTCGCGGGAGCGTATGGCGCTCTTTCTGGCCTGCTGTTCTGTGTAGGTCATTCCGCTGTTTGTAGCCGTACAAGAGGGGGTACGTGAAGTGGGTCAACCCCTTGGGCATCTCGCCGGTGTAGAAGCCGGTCATCTTGTCGAGCATCATACGGAGAAGACTCTCCAAGCGCCACCAGCGATCGATAGTCGCCTGCGCAAGACCGAATCGTTCCTCCTCACTGTGGAAGCTAGGAAGACACGCTCTATCGGGAGCTTCCACATCTTGACGTCGAGGCACTCGAAGATGGGCCCCGCGAAATGGGTTGGACCGCGGCAATAAGCAAAGGTATGCAAACTGGTGATTGAGCCACAGCGGGTGATCGAGGTCGCCTTGTTTAAGTTTGTGATACCCGTTAGGCGGTGGAAGCGCGTCTTGTGGGTCGCGGTGATGTTGAGCAGAAAGTCAGGATCGCCATAGTGGACGCCAAAATATGCCCATATGGTTCCGGATATGGCCGTCGAAGAACGAGACCTGAATCACAATAAGCGGCAGGTATCATAGGAGAAATAGAGTTCGCTTACATTGGGGAACGTGGGGCAGCTAGAGGCGAAGATTTCGTTACTCATTGAGACTGAAATTGGGATGAGCAAATGCTTCCAAGGCAGGAAAAAACGCTACACACCGAGGAAAACGAGTCTTTGACGAGCGGGGTCGGCAAGCAGCAATGCGTTGAGTGTACGGGCAGCAGGTCTAGAGTCCGAAGGTTCGCTCAAAGTCGCTTACACCGCCGCGCAAAGCGCCAACGTTCACTCGATATTTGAGTTCCGGGGTTCTTTTCAACGCCGCGCAAAGCGCCAACGTTCAACGCGAATTTTGTCGAGATAGCCCTATATTGGTGTTCAATTTCGTGTCAAACGCCTGCGCAAAGCGACAACGTTCAACGCGAAATCGAGGTGGTGGTCAAAAAGCAAGAAGTGACGATGTGACGATGGGTGACGATGATTACAAATCGTCACATCGTGGATCTTAATACGCGTCGTAAAAGCGCGTAGATGGACCTGAGATGGCCTCTCGCGATTATCCAGGTAAAGCTGCGTATATATTCTCTACTAGGAAGCTTTTACAAACAGTGACTACGCGTATATACATCAAATGGCCATTCTATCAGTCGCCGCGGCGAGTAGCGCAAAGGCTTCCTCGATACATCGAGCATCCTGAGGTAGGCAGGAGTCTGTCTCTTCAGCCACTCCTGGCTATAGAGAACCTTGGGAAGGCCACACGGAGCTGGGGCTATCCCGGATTGCGCGTCCATGCCTCTGATTCTGGGGGCAGGGGAGAGGACCTCGGTGGTTTTTCTTGAACAAGGCGGTTTGTGCATCGACGAGGCGCCAGTAGTCGGAGATGCTGGGCTCACGCCAGACACAAATCTTGACTTTGTAGACGAGGAATCTTGGCGTCGTTCACCTCAAGCTCATCTTCTTCCTCAGACGACATTCCTTGTTCTCCGAGACGCTCGAGGATCTCCAGCAACCTCTCCCACGTCTCAAGATCATCTGCTTTCCGGACGTTGGTCTTGATATTGATAGTGAGCTCGATGGTACTCTGGCGGGTCGTGTATTTCTATAGAGAGCCTCAGCATTGTGCACAGTGCGTAAACAGAAGAAGAACTTACACGATGCTTAGATGAAGTGCTTCGCGCAGCAAGCTGGTGTTGCTCCAAGGTGTGCGCTGCACGATCCCTCCCCTCTTCGGATGTTTCCAAGTGCATCCGCTGATGATCGAAGCGTGGCTGAGCTGCCTTCCACTCTGCGCGATACTTCTCCAACTTGTCTAGCATGACATTCTCGAGATGATCGCGGTCGACATCACTGGCGGCAATCCGCTCTTTCGCCATCTTGGTCGAGTTGCAAGGCCAGATCGACGACCTTGGCAACCATTAGGCTGTTCCACTCAGATCGCAGGTAGTTAGGTCCGAAGTCCCACTGGAATACGTTAGCCGCTGGTTCGGCGAGACCCTCTTCACAGGCCGAAACATTGGCTGAATCGGCTGGCGTGTGGGTTTGGAAATCTACTGCTCGTGTCACTTGGAAACTTTGGTACGTGGCGCGGCGCAGAATGTCCTGTGGGGCGGCTCAGATTAGGTCGTACGTGGGAATGGAATCGCACACACATTGAGATAGTTCTTTAACTCGCTGTTGTTAATCACGCTCTTTGGCTTCTGCTGCTTTCGTTTCTTTGGGGTGACTTTATGGACCTTCGCCGAGACTTCGTCGCTCAAAAGAAGCTGCTGGAGCTTCTCAACCAAGGGAGCTACCGTGGCGACATCCGTGTCGAGCATTTGAGCGAGCGCCGCGGTAGGCTTGAGCTTAGCCTGGGATGGCGAGTTTGATGCGCGGGGCGTGCTCGCGACAGGGATGGCGTTCAGTGGAATCTGAATCGTACGGGTGTTGGAGTAGCGAATTTGATCCAAACTTGCGCGTGTCCCGCGACGAGGGGGTGGTTTCTTCTGGGGCGCCTTTTGACTTTGAAGGTTGTTAAAGCGGAGCTGAATGACTTCGTCGTTCTTCTCAACCTGAATATGAAGCTCAGCTTGAGAGTAATCACGGAGGCACTTGGATGTACTGACCATAAGACGACTAAGCCGTTCAACGTCTTGGTTGAGCTGCATAAGCAACTTCTGCGACTCGCACGAACTGAGGGAAAATCGCGCTGTACTTCTCGTGCTAGTCCAGCGTCAGCACGACTTGAAGATGAGCGACATCGAAGCACTCGTACAATGTCCTTAATCTTCTGCTGATCATCGAAGATTTGCGCCTCCATTTGGCCTTCAAGCTCCCGAGCTTCCGTCATCTCCTTGGTTTTACTGGCGAGTTGTTCGTTAAGGAAGGCGACCAAGGCGCTTTGTTCAGCCGGCTGCTTGACGAACAGCCTCAAACTCAGCGTGAAGCTTCTGGTTCTCGAGGCCGAGGTCATAGCTCTTCTGCTTCGCGGCTTTCACGTTTAAGGTCTGCTCCTTGAGCCTGTACCTTGGTGATGGCCAGGTCTGCGCGTAGCTAGAGATACATTAGCTTCAAGATCAAGGCAAATAAACACGACATACGTTGTCAGTTTTCTCCACGCGCCGGGCCAGCAACGGAGCGCACTTTGTGTGGATTGGACTCTGGTGGTCGCTGCCGATGCTTTAAAAGATATCAGGGGAATGTCCGCCAAAGAGGACATGAGCGCACCATTGGCAAATTCCGAATCCAGACGGTTCGACTTCCATGCCGCTCATGGCGCGCGCTCCTAACGTAGAACGTGTGGGATGACGAGCAAGCAGCGGAGGATTGAGAGGGCGACTTGGCTCCTAACGTAGAACGTGTGGGAGGTGCGCAAGCAGCAGTCGGAGAAGCGATGCGATGCGATATTTGAGCAGTTCAGTTAGCCGAAGAACAATAATTGTCGTTCGAGTATAATAACGTTGCTCCGAGAGGACAAGGACTCCAACCTGCACGCGTATAACGCCATACAGAGTGGTTCGTCTAGCCAATTACGACCCCAGCAACCCTACCGGCGTACAACGCCCGGCAGGTGGTGGTGGGAGTCAAGTTTGATGAGTCCCGATTAGGACTTGTCACGTCAGTGACGAGCGCGATCACATGCCCGCATGCTCCAAGAAAACGCAAAGGCGCGCAACTTGAGGCGCGTAGCCGTATTCACGCGTGGCTGTGTTCATATGTAGTGATAAACATATATTCACAGTTACGACTATATATGTCAACACTGGGAGCTACATAGCGATATATTTGACATTGGACTGCGTGCTGTTTTTGAGTCTGCGCAGAAAACAAAGCAGATTTGGTACCTTGGCTCTGCGGCCTTGGGGACGCGCTCAGGCGATTTTGCGTGACTTCCGCAAGGGCCTTCTTCTTCGCCACCTCGGTGGCCCTTGTGGGACGTGTTCTTGAGGTGGAACGTTAAATGACCCGAGCCGGCCAGTCATCGGCGGTACTTCTTCAGCACTACATGCTTGTGCGCAGCCTATAACATCATGAGAATTGCCCAGTTGTACGAAACACTAGTCACCTCTTCAAAGACCGGCTTTCAAGGCATCTTCGTCCTGTTGCTGAATGCCTTGAGATGTGTCCAACAATCGGTCCGCTGCGCCGTGGACATTATCTATGATAAATCAGTCAGAGGACAGAAAGAATGAAATGAATAGCGGACCTTGATCTGCTTCGTCGTCTTTGTATCCTCCTTCCACGCAAGCGATTCCATCCAGCGCGTGTCGGGAACAGCTCTCCAGGAGAGGGAATCAACTTGGAACCCGGTGGCGGCGGGTACGTGGGCGCCAGTTCTGGAGCGAAGGTGACTTTATGTTTCGCGACCCCGCGCTCGGCACACGCTTCTTCATGGCGTTTGGCAAGGCAGGGCTCCAGATCCTGGTGGATGAGAAGAGTGGGGGCGGGCGGGATGTCTAGATCGGTGGGATGAGGAGTAAAACAGCGGGAGGAGGCGGAGCTTCGGCCTTCGCAAACGGAAACTCGTGGCGAACAAATGAAGACATGGCTCGTCGCCAATTTGCAGGAAGTTAGTGATAATTTATTGATGAGCGAGGAGGATCGACACGCTGATTCATTTGCGTACAAGGACAATTGTCTAGCCATACGAGGAATAAGAATTGCGTAGCCGATGGTGCGATGAAACGGACTTGGATGTCCGATGAAAAAAAAAAACAATGGCAGCCTAGCAGCGCCATCGTCTGAGGTCGTAGAACGCACCACAGCCGAGAGGCGCGACTTCTGCGGACGTACAACATCTCGTGGTTTTAGAAGAAGCGAAAGTGACGAGGGTAACGATGTGATCAGGTTACTCATCGTCGGCTCGTCAGCCAAATCGTCGGATTCCTGAAGTCGAGCTCCGCACTTCTCTCACCGCTGCGGGACGCTGTGTTGACTCGGTGCGTTGGTAGCGCTCGGGGGATAACGGTCTGGTGGTAGGATCTGCGCGTGTTTTTTCTTCTTTTTAATCAAAGAACGGGTATCTCCGATGGACAACAATTGCAGTCTTGATGTTCCGACGGTCGCGCGCGCTGCTTAAATCACGCAACGGCGCATCCCCGATGAAAACAATTGCGGACTTTATTCCAAATGAAAACAATTGCGCTTTTAAACAATTAGAAGATGTGAGATAAGGCGACGTGGTTGAGTGCTCGACACGCAATGCCTTTTTTTTTTTCGCTCGCAAGTCCAAGTCCAACGGGTACGTCCTCTACCGAGAGCTCCGGGGTCATTCAGGCTGTATCATCACGCTGCGAGCAACGGAAGATGGCAGATTCTTGGCCAGTGCAGGTACGACGACAAATTGCGCGTCGCTGAATTCTGTTGACGCGGATGAAGGCGCGGACGGTACCAGGGTCTGGGATCTCCGGAGCATGCGCTCGCTAGCGGCTCCGAGGTCCTCAGAATCTCGCGGAGCCACCACAGCTCTTGTGTGGATTAAGCGCGAGGACGACTTGAGCGAAGTTCTGCTCAGCGGTACACAAAAGGGATATTTAGCTTGCTGGAAAGCGGGCAACCAAAACGCGCGCGTTTTTATCCGACTCTTCGGCGATGCTAACACAGGCCACAGAACTTCGAGGAGTTGTATTGCGTTCGGCTCATCGAGCCCGCCGAAGTCACCGGCTTGGCCTTCGATGCTCCGACCAACCGTCTGGCAGTCAGCCATCGAGCTGGAGTCGTGCAGGTCTATACCCTGGGCGAGGACATGTCCCTTGAATTCGTTTTTCGATCCAGCTCGAGAGTGTTAACGGGAGCGTCAAAGTAGTGCCGAGAAGTATAGCATTCGGGAAGATGCAGGGCTATGGAAGAGAACTCATGGTCTTTGACCTGCACGGCGGCAATATGTGAGCATAGTTCCAAAAGTCAAGCCGGAGACTCACCTATAAAAGCTACACGCTTCGTTCAGATAATGGAGAGCAGTCGTGCCAGCCATGGAACGTCGGCGGACTCATGTGGGTTTTCTGTCCAACTCGAGTATCCTCGCTCATTACATGGCAGCGGCGACGTGGCTGTCGATGTCCGCAAAGGGGTCTTGTGCATGGATGACCCATCTTCGGGCACCAATCTTTATCGCCTGGAGGACCGCTCGCTCGTGAAGACATTCTCCGTCAAAGTCACGAAGAAGTACCGACCACGCCAGGTGGACTTCTCCGATGAGTGTCGGTTTATTATCAGCGGGAGCGACCATGGTGTGGTTTATATCTTCGACCGGCGTAGCGGGGAAATCGTAGACGAGTTGCGAGTCGACCCGCATGAGTGGGTTCAAACGGTTGCGGTGAGCGCTTCTTCATCGAGACACAGGGTCATACTGAACTGGGAATTGCAGGCCTACGAGTGCGCTGGAGTTTGCACCATTTTCGCAGCCAAGTCGCGCGATATAGACGGGCCAAACAACGTCTTCGTGTGGCGCAAGAAGAATAAGAGGCGACTCGGATGGGTGGGCATCGTGTGCGGTCTGGTAGCCTTCCAGTTGTGCTTCTTGGTTGTGCTGGCGGCGGCGGGGTTCGCTTACTATAAGTCCTCCTACGATCCTCTCTACCGCATGTACAATTGAGCTTGCAAATCGAATAACAGCGAAAGGGCTCTGAGTGCGTAAAACGCCCCACAGAAAGACTGCCTCAGGGCTCTGAGTGCGTAGAACGCCCCACAGAGGACCGAGCTAGCGAGAGCCAGCCAGCCACTGGCGACGTAGAACGTCCGCCAGTGGTTGTGGTGGACTTTGAAGAAGAACGATCTGCCGATTTGATCGGATCTCCGATCGTCACAAATCGTCACCCTCGTCGATTTCTTCCAAGTCCCTCTTCCGTCTTGCCACGACCCCAAACCGCTTGCCACCACTGCCGGACGTTCTACGTCGGTAGTGGTCCTCGTTCCAGGGATCTGTGAGGCATTTTACGCTCTCAGATCTTCCTGTTTGGCTCTCTCGTCGGCCTGTACGACCTCGACGCTGTTCTTCAAGATTCTCCTCAAACACCTGTCCAGTGTACTATTACCTACTGTAAGGCCTGTGAGGCGTTCTACGCCCTCAGGTTCTCGGGCTTGGCCTTCTCATCGGCTGTACAATCTCGACACGTTTCTAAAATTCTCCTCAAAAACTCGATTAGAGGCGCTCTGTTCTTCTAAAGACCTAGTACGTCTTCGACGCATCCTATTTACTTTACGGCCCGATGAGCGCGTCGGAACCGTTGGATATCTGAAACGATTCTGACGCGCTCGCGGTGTTTCTTCTTTGAATCCAGCTTTACACAAAATCTAACGACTTGTACAGTGTGCTACTACCTACTGTGAAGGTCTGTGAGGCGTTTTTACGCCCTCAGATTCTCGGGCTTGGTTCTCTGCAGTTCTCATGTCCAACGCGCCGTCAAATGCTATCGATTTGGGTCCAAAGCAGGCGCACCGCTCCCACGCATCTTTGCTGTGTACATTTTGTGGTTCTACCTAATGAAATGTTACAGCCAAGCGGACCTGTAGTCCTTCGGCATGCTGAGGATTTTGATGAGGGGTCGCTTCGGCGCGCGGTGGTGCTGAATCTTGTTAATGGCGGCTTGAAGACTGCGAAAATTTGAGTATAGAGGCAGATTGTAGGCTCAAGAACCTACGAGACGGCGATGAAGTCAGCAACGCGTCGGTCACACATGCGGAGGTTCACGGGTCCGCCCTCGCTCTTCCGCACGATGGCCAACTCGCCCTTGATGTCGAGATGCAGATTGTACGGGAGCTGATCGTGGTTCTTGTAAAAGGCCATGTACTCCTCCGTATGAAACCCACGATCGTCGCAGTAATCCACGCCAACGTAGATCTCATGGACGCGGGGCTGGACACGGTAGCCGCCGAGAATGTTGTCGATGGCGATGAAGTCGTTGTGGTTGGTGCGAAAGCCAGGAGTATGGAGAATCGGCGTGGTTATCTGGACGGGACGGCCCAACGTATGGTAGTACCGAACGGAGATGGTCTTGCGCATCTGCTTGCCGTTCTTCTGCGCATGGTCAGCTGGGTGACGGGGAAGTGAATCAAACGCGCCGATGGTTTGACGAGGAGTCTGCCGTTGACCATGTATATATATCGGATGGGTGTCGCGGGGATGAGGATGGTTAGTGGAACGGGAGACGCGTTCTTTAAAGCAGGCTGCTAATTGTTGTCTTCGTTATTGTCGCAATTTGATTGCTGCTCAGCCGATACAGTGTGATGCGCCAACGGTTTCATGTGCTCACGCAAGAGTAGAAGCAGATGATAGTAATTGTCCCGATGAAACGGGCTCACGCAAGAGTAGTATAAGCAAATGCTTAGGCCTCATAATAATAATAGTAGTTGTCCCGACGAAACGGATAACGCCCTGAGCAGCATATTTAACCTTCGCTCTTTGCGATTCTTTTCCCGTTCTCTTAGTAGGCTATTGGGGGCGGCGAGTCACAGGGTATTATCCATAGTATTGATATTGGAGGTACGAGGCACATGTAGAATACTTTGCTTCAGGCGTTTATACCAACTCGCCGCTATACGAACGGATCTTCATCTCGCCATCGACCGGTACCTCCAGTTGCGAAAGATAGCGGATTAAATCTGGCCTGCGGCGTTATCAGTAACAGCATATGTACATTGGTTAGGCAAGTGGCTTACCATGAGCGGAAACGGCGATGCATCTCGATCTCGTACCAAGTCGTCGTAACAGGCTGAGCAACAGCGGACTCGATGTGCCTAATCGCGTGCGAGAAATCCTCGTACAAGACCGCGCCGGGGTCAGACGATGGGGGCGACGGCGTTGGAAGAGTTGAGCGCCAGGTGGAGAAGGAGTGAGCTTCAAACGACGCTTCATCATTCGAATCCATGTTCGATGCGGCAAGGGAGCTCGAAGGGGAGGCTTCTGTTGAAGGCTTTGCTCTCGGACGAGCTGGAATGAAATATTCTGTTGATAGATAACTCTCGTCCAGCTCGATATGAAGCGATTCGGGAGTTGAAGGTGATGATTCGGGAGGGGGGGGTGGGTGAGGAGGGTGATGTAGGGGCTCGCGGAGGGTAATTCTCATCCAGCGCGAAGTAGTAGAATCGTTGTCGTGACGGTGGTGGTAGAGGCACTGTGCGGCCCAGATTCGCAAGACCTCGTGCCAACTCACGATGTGGAGGCAGAAGAATGGCTTGCCTTCCGATTTCGCTTCCACGAGGTCTCTGCATCGAAGTTAACAATGAATCAGAACGACGAACAGAACATACCGGCTCGTATATGCGCCAGGCAATGCGCCGCTGAGTACAACATAGAAGGAGACGGCAGCGTGAGGATCCCTTTTGAGGTGCTCCAGCCCCGCACCGGCGTAAAAGCGAGGGCGGCAGACGGCCCGCTCCCCCCTGGCCTCGGGCATGGCAAGTGAGCTACCAACATAGAACGTAAAGCAGCGGCAAGAGGAATTGAACTGCCGACGTAGAACGTACAGCAGTGGTGGCAAGAGGTTTTTTGAGTAGCGAAGAAGGACTTGATAAAATCCGATGGATGTGACGAGGTGACGAGTAGAGATCCGGGCAAATCGGCACCTCGTGGTTTCAAGTCCATAGCTGGACGAAGGTCTTTTTGTTGTTTCGCTAATCGTTGTTCGCTAATCGTCCTGCAGGCTTCAGAATCTTGATATCCCCGTACAAATACGCCAGTTGGTCTCGGATTTGCAATCAACACATTGTATTTGACGAAATATCCAGCGCCTTGAGAATCACGCCTTTGGAGGAAACAGAGGATGATATTGGGTACACGTGGAATACGATAGGTAGCATCTGAATACAACTCGTTTCTCTACATTGAGGGTTAGCATAGCATTTTAAGTGAGCAAGAAGAAGAAACACACTTTGAGGCGAGCCTTTTACTTGAATACTCGGAGCTATTGATTCTTTTATCGATTCGTCGAGCAGGCACGGCAGAAGAGGTGCTGTGTCGCCCTCGACCGAGTCGCGATGCGTTTTGAGGGGGATATGGCCTCAGTGGGCGGTCGGATGGCAGTATCGACGAATAGGGCCTGCGAAAGCCAACCCCTAGAGTCTGATGGCGTAAAACGCCTCACAGGCCTTGATAGTAGGTCGTAGTATGCTGTATAAGTCGTTAGATTCTGTGTAAAGCTGAATTTAAGGAAGGCACAAAAGCGTCAGAATCGCAGATATCCGAAGACGGAAGCTAGTACGATGCCGACGCGCTTGTGGGGAAGAACGGGATGGTGGATTCGTGGCAGACATACCGTTTATTTGAGCGCCGCCATCGTCGAAGGTGCGGCCAGCACTTTGAAATGTGTGCAGCCGACGAGAAGACCAAGCCCGAGAGTGTGAGGGCGTAGAAAGCCTCACACAGCCTTCACAGCAGGCAGGAGTGCACTGTAAAAGTCATTAGATTCTGTGGAGAGCTGGATCCAAAGAAGAAAGAATACGAGCGTGTCAGAATCGTTTCAGATATCCAAGGTCGGAAGCGCAGTGCGGTTCCGACGCGCTCGTTGGGCGGAAGGTGAAGGGGACGAGTCTCAGACGTACCGCGTATCTCTGAGCAGAGAGCGAGTCAATCGTCCAATGTTTGAGGAGAATCTTGAAGAATAGCGTCGAGGTCGTACAGCCGACGAGAGGGCTAAAGCCAAAGATCTGAGAGCGTAGAACGCCTCACAGATCCATTGGACAAAGACCACTGCCGACGTAGAACGTGCAGCAGTAGTGGTGGAGGGTTTTGGGCCGTGGCAAGACGCAATAGGGACTTGGAAGAAATCGACGATGGTGACGATTTGTGACGATCAGAGATCCGATCAAATCGGCACATCGTCCCTTCTTCCAAGTCCACCACCACCACTTGCGGACGTTCTACGTCGCCAGTGGCTGGCTGGCTCTCGCTCGGTCGGTCATCTGTGGCGCGTTCTACGCACTCAGAGCCCCGAGTCAGTCTGTCTGTGGGGCGTTTTACGCACTCAGAGTCTTTCGCTGTGATCAGCTGGATCGTCGCTTATCGTCGGCCCACATGCGTAGGTTTTTGTCTCCTTCGCTAATTGTTCTGTGCTAATTGTTGTGTAGGCTTCAAAAGCCGCCTGCTCTTTGGTTTCCTCAACAAAATGAGCTTCTCTCACTCTGCTTCTGCTTCGCGCGGCTCGCGCAGCTCGAAAGTCTTCCCGGGCCACCAGCCTGTCTGTCAGTTTGTGATCTACGACGTGCGGCATCTTCACTGATATTATCTGTAGACCATAACTTTTGTCGCCGCTGCGACATCTGCCCCACTTGCGGCTCGTCCCCGCATTCGACCACCACAATCCCCGTGCCTCCCGCGCCAGTAACACCGCCCACCCTTCCTGGCGGTCTGGACCTATCCAATGCATCCACGAGCGGTATGTTCCTCTGCGACGTCTCCCATTTCATGACTGACTCATCGATTTCAGAGCGAATTCTCCCCCAAATGCCTTTCCACCTCTTGGTCACGCTGTTCCTCATCCAGACCCAACTCGCCGGAGACTGGCGCCCATTCGTCGTGCCTTATGCCCTCACCCTCATAATCTTCTGTCTGTAAAGAGATAACATAACATTCCCCAACAAAATGCCCGATTCCACTCTTGAGATTTCCCCATTCATCACAAGGCGTTCCATAATCACAATAAGGTCGCACTCCACTTATAGTCCCTCCGTCCCTCCCTACCTCTTCAGTCCCTCCGTCCCTCCCTACCTTGGCGAGCCTGCTGACGTTCTACGTCGCCAGATCTACCTCCGCGAGCCTGCTAGACGTTCTACGTCGCCAGAAGCGCGCATGGTGCGAACGTACTGGTGCGAGGCTTGCCCTCTACAAGGTGGCACCAATCATGCGGTTCCAATCAGTCAGCGGGCCCAGCACCGAGCAGACCTTGCGACGTTCCAGGAGAAGCAAACCGTGAGCAATCCGGATGCTCCCGATGATGTCGACACACTTGCGAACGTCTTCACTGGACTCGTAGTCACCGACGATGGTCCAAACGTCCGAGGACAGCAGCACTCGAAGCTTTTCAGCTCTCGCGACGACTTTCAAGCTTCCATCTCCGATATCCCGCTTGCATTCCAGCCGCCTCCGCCCTCAGAAACTCTCGCGAGTATCGAAGCGGTCGTTAGTGCTGCGCCGCTACGCACTGCGCTGCCTACCAGAAAGGCGCGACGTGAAAGCACGCTTGCCGAGATCTTGGATCGTATCCGCACGGCACACAAGACATTGGACCGACCGATGTGGAGGTAGATGAGGTCCCAGTGGAATACAATACAGGTAAGCCGATGCTACCATGCCCGATTCCGATGTACCGATTTATTTTCCCTAGAGCATCACTTCGAGAATCCCATCAAGGACCACGACGTTCTGTCTCAACTCGTAATCCGTTTCGCAATCATCTCGAACGTTATCATCGGCTTGGCCACAAACCCATGCAACTTCCTCCTCGACGCGATCACCATGGCCATTAAGGTCACCATGTCCCAGTCGTCTCCGGCGGGGTACACTGCCCAACAGCGCGATATTCTTTCCCAGCTTCCGACGACCTTGGAAAGCGCGTTAAAAAACTTTCAAGCTTGAACCCAAGACGAGGATCCTTGCAACTTGCCCGTCGTGTCATCACACGCACGAAACCGAAGGCAAATCGACTTACTGGGGAGCCCATTTACCCGACTCATTGTCAGAACTTGGTCTTCAAGGACAAGCATAGCCCTTCAGTCCCCTGCTCGACGCCTTTGCTCGAAGAACGCCACAAGAAACTGCGGCCTATCAAGCCGTTCGTATTTCCCGACTTCACGGACCACCTCGCCTCTGTGTTAGCCGATCCCGGGGTCGCGGCAGAGTGTAACAGCGCCGTGGACAAAGCTTGGGCGGCCGTCCAGTCGGCTATGGCTACAGAGCCTCCTGGTCGTGCGTCCCCCGACGAGGTGAACAATGTCTTCGAAGCGGAGTTCCTTCGCACATTCAACGGGCCCGTTCCTGACGAGCTCTTCATCAACCGCGGTGGTCGCATGAGGCTTGCGTTTCAGATACTCCTGGACTTTTTCAATCCGCATGGCATGCGAAAACGCGGCAACCATGACTCTGTCGGAATTTTGGCCGTTGTGAACCTCAATCTTCCCGAGGATATCCGCTATCAGAACGATTACATGTGGCTTAGCATACTTCTCGGTCCACATGAGCCTGACCACGACCAGATTGGCTCATACATTCGCCCAGTCATCGACACGTTCGTCGCAGGCTGGACACACGGAATACGCCTCTCTCGCACCGGTCTGGACGACACAGGATGTGTGGTCGACGTCGCTATCGCCATAAACGTCAACGATCTTCCTGCTACTCGCAAAATGCTCGGCCTCGCTGGCGTTGGCTCCCACCACATCTGCACCGTCTGCAACTGCAAGGGCGTGGCGAACACACATCGTACCGACCTCGATGACCCCGCTTGGGCTAAAAGGGAAGTCGGGGAGCTGCGGCGCTGGGCATATGCTTGGAAGAACGCCAAGACCCAAGCGCAGCGCGACAGAATCTTCGAAGAGCATGGCGTGCGCTGGTCTGAGCTCTGGCGGTTACCGTACTGGGACCCAACTCGGATGGGCGTTGTCGACTCCATGCATTGCATCTTGGAGGGCTTGGTACACTACCACTGTCGTCGGGTACTCCGAATAGATGCCAAGGTTGCCAAAAAGAAGGAAGGAATTGGTCTTGCGTTTGACCACGACTGGCTCGATTATGATCCCGACGAGTGTCCTAACGACTACCAGCTGAACAATCCGGAGCGGGAGATACCGCACATTCTTCGAATCCAAAACAAACTCCTCCAATCTCTCCAAGACGACAACGACAACACTGGTGAAGACGTGGCCATGTCTGTACCCGAAGGGAATGTGGTGCCCGCAATCAGCGAGACAGCTATGTGGAACGCGCTGCACGGTAACAACCTCCCTGCTCTTCGTTTCGTGGCATTTTCCCTGGATCTTGACCTTGAAGGCGCGGCCACCAAGGCGGACTACTGCAACAGGCTTATGGCGTGGGTAAGTAACTTTTTTCCTCGGATCGCTTGTACTGACTATACTGTAGCGTCGTACTAAACCTCGCCGTGGTCATGGCGGTCGCGTTCCAAAGGCGATTAACTTGAGTCAAATCAAGTTCATTCAACGTGTCATCGCCGACACCTCGACCCCTTCCTGGGTCAACTCTGTGCCCCGTAACTACGGGGAGAGCAACGCGGGCACTATCAAAGCCGACGAATGGCGTACTCTGGCCACATTATATCTCCCGATTGCACTCGTGCTGCTCTGGGCAGATCGTCCTACGGACCAGCATTCTGCTCGCCTACTTGGGATGTTAGACCACAGTATGGCGCTTTTCAGCGCTGTAATTGCTGTCTGTCGCTATACTATGACGGTCGAGCGCGCCACAATGTACCGCGATCTTCTCAAAGTATGGGTGGACGGCCTCCCCGTTCATCATCCTCATACCCGAAGTCATGCAAAACGGCCTAACATTCACGTCGCCTTCCATATATACGACTTCCTTCTCCTTTTCGGGCCTGTGATTTCATGGTGGTGTTTTCCATTCGAGCGGATGATCGGCTATCTGCAAAGAATCCATACCACCAACCGTATTGGGGGGGAACTCGAGGGCATCCTCACAAGGTCCTTCTTCCGAGGTGCGACTTTGCGACGCTGGCTACGTCGTCAGGATTGTCCGGAGATCATCAAGCAATTCAAAGCAATCTTTGATCGTAGTTTCACACCTGCCAGTCAAGCCGTGGGCAACTCCCCTCCTCTGGTCAAGGATGGAGATCGGGCACACTACATGTTCAATGGTACCAATTTCTCTCGCGCATCCACACACCTCGGCAACAGTCTTGTTTTGTATTATCCTACGACCTCGGTGAGCACGCCAATCGCTGGAAGCATCGAAAAGATCCTCTCGCGCAGAGAGAAAACGTCTTTTATCATCCGGCGGCAGGCTCCATTGCCTTCAGGGCAGTTTGATCCCTTCCTGCGTTTCAAGCCGTTCTTCCCTGCCGAGACGTATTCGTCAAAGATGCAGGATATCATGGATACTGTCGACCCAGCCATGGTACTCTCGCATTGTGCGCGATTTGAATTCTCGAATGACCGTGCCGTAGTTCTTAACCTGTCGAGAAGCTAACCACAATACACTTTTCTTTTGCTCTGAGTGACGACCGTCTGCCGACCATCTGCCGACCATCTGCCGACCATCTGCCGACGGTCGGCCGATGTGTTTTATGGCGCCACAAACCTGAAATTTATTGTCTGATTTCGAGCGCCGACAAACGGCAGTCTAAATTTCCGATTAAATCTTCCTCTAAACGCAATGTGAAATTTCAAGTTTCAATAGGGATTCCTCGAGGGTTCATATGTTTAGTTTGAAGGTCAGTTTAGACACCCTGTATTCTCTATGTTTTACGATGAATTTATACGCCAGCCAAACCTGTTGCGATATTTGAGATTTAACGAAGCCCGATATGGGTCGGAATATATTAAATTTGTGATCTGATTTAGATTCTGTCCAAATTTAACATATCGGATCTAGTTTAGGGGAAATCTATACTTGATCCTAAACTTTGCAATTAGAAACTAACGTAGGGAAGCCCTTAATTCCTGATCCGCCGCTGTGACAGAAGAACTGATTTGAGTAGATAATATGTCTCCTAGTGATCTATTCTCCCCCCAAGCGCTGGCGTAATCAAGGTCGGGCATTCAGTGGGACACTTTTTTTATTTCATTTCAGAGTGTTTTTCCTTATTCTCAATGTGGCAAAATTATTTCATGTCGACTATCTATTGGTTCTCCAGCGCAGCGTTGAACTCACTGTCCTCCTGCTTCCGCTGCTCCTTAACCCATTCCACAAAGTTTGCGCCATCGACAAGTAGGTCACCATGACCAGCCGTTTTGATTCGAGTCTCTGTGTCCCTTTTCATCCGCGCGTACATTGCAGCCTTCTGGAATGCATATGCACGATTCCCGGGCTTCGCTGCCTTCAATGCAAGCTCCCTCCATATTACATCCATTTCCCCGAAGCTCCGGCATGAACGTAGCAGTTCCGCGAGCTTCTGCTCCTTTTGTTCGCGCCAGCGTAACATCTCTGCTTCAGCTCTGAACCACTGAACACGGTCCCCTATGACAGGCTTGCTCAGTTGAGTAAATCCAAGTCATCAATATATACTCACCTTCCCGAGACCACTCCTCCATCTCACTATCTGACATTCTCGTCAGTCTCCCCAGCTGCCAAATCCAGCCACTTGGGCGCTCATCTTGAAGTGCGACAGATTTATCAGCGGTCGAGCTCCGTGTGGCTTGTCTGCGTGGACCTTGGACGATTTAAACGGGCACCAATTTGAACGGTGAGAACCTTTTACCTGTTCGTCTTCGAGTCATCTGAGTGCCGACTGCACTCGAGGACGGCTGCTCTGGGAGTTCTGCAGAAAGTAAGGAGAATTCGGGGTTTCTGGTGTGCGTACCATCAAGCGGCTCCATGTTAATGTCTCCATCGTCGTCCATGTCAATGTCCCCATCGTCAGCCTCAATCAATTGCAGAGCCAAAGCGGTCCACAGAGCACCATCACTGAGCTTCGAATCTCCGACCCGGCGCTTGTCCATGACCGGTTTCATGTAAAGGTCAGCGTCGGTCAGTTCGGGGAAAGTGCTCGCGCCTGTGAGGATGATTTGCATGTTTCGTGCGGTGAGGAGCGAGGCTTTGTGACGCTCTCTGCGTCGTAAGGCATCTTTCAGTTGCTCCTGCGATCGGGTGTTCTGCCTTTGACCCCGGTCATTTTTCGATTTGTGGTTCCGCAGGGCTGTGACTGCGTTGACATTGTTTTGAAGGGCGCGGAGAGCATCAAATCCTTGGCCATCCCGCCATCGGAACTCCTCTGCTGCCAAGTCATCGAGGCCCAGCCGAATGCGCTCCTCTGGTTTGAGAAAAGCGGAGGGAAGGAACAGCACCTCATCCTGGATAGCGGGAGCCGCTAGCGCCTGAGCTAACGCCGACCCGAAACTCTCCAGCCATGCGCACTTTGCATCTCTCCCAACACCGATGAATAACAACACCTGGCTGCGCGACGCCTCGGGACCTATATCTGCATCTGCATCTGTGTACGGATGGCAAATGCAATATCCCAGTGAGCTGGCGATGGGGTCGGACAGCGGCTTTTCGTCCGGATGGCCGGCGAGTAGAACTGCGACTGCGACGGCGACGAGTGCTGTACGCGGGACGTGGATGTGATGTCGCTGCGGGCGAAAGATATACTAGAGCCTTAATACATTATTCTTGGGTCCATTCGATGCACGATAGCTTTTCCTGCTGTGCGCTGGTCGATCCGGAAGTGAAGTTGAGATCGCCTGAGTGTGTCTGGCGATAGTGTTAGAAACGGGGGCGGGGGTTAGTAGCGAAATTTGCAAAGTACTTGGTAGAGAATAATATACATAAGGGAGTGTTCATGTTTACGGTTGCCATAAGAGAAGAAACCCTGCGCCTCGCTGTACTTTCTCGCCGATACAAAAAGTTGTATATTTTGATGCGGAAATCCATCGGCATTCAATAATTCCCGCTACCTTTATGTTAGGGTTTAGAGACGAAACAAACTTCCGAGGTGTCACTTTTGAACTTGCCAAACGAACTTGCCCTGCGCAAACGAACTTGTACCCAACTTGTCTTGGCAAGTTGATTTGTAAACTTGCAAGTTGATTTGTAGACTTGCCCCGCAAACTTGTCTGGCATCATATCCCCTCTAAACTCGTTGTAGAGGTGTATCCTCGTGTCGCAAACTGTCCTCCCGGATATCCTGAGCTCCTGTGCGTTGTCGTGAGGCGGAATTGACATGTTTTGGTCCTTTTGTTGACGCCGCCATTGATGGATCAGGATAAACAGATGCCTCAGAGGTGCTGTGCTCAGTCTTGCATGGGAACAGGTACAAGACGATTAAAAAGTACGTCTTCGTGTACCGCTGCAAGACCTGGGCCGAACAAGCCCGCGTACATAGGCTGAACAGACCATGTTAGAAACTGGACCCCAGCAGTGAGTGGTGAGGCTTTTTGTTGAAAAGAACGGCGTAGGATTGCTTTAGTATGCGAGCTGATCACACTCAAAGTTGTTTCAGGGCCGTACCTTGCCTCATCGTCGTACCTGAACGTTGCACAGGTTGATTTTAATGCGATCACAAGTTAGATCAAAACGACGAAACGAACTTGCGCGCTCTAACTTGTCGGGATTTGGTCGCTTCCTGCTGCTTTCTTGTAGGCTCCAACAGCAGCTCCTCCCTGAATATTGGGCCCACTTACCAACACCGTCGACAGCATTGATATCCGCGTCAACGCATGGGCGTAACCCACGGTTCAAGGCTTGCTTCAGACCCCCACTCTGGCGACACTCTGTAAAGGTTTCTGGCCCTGGTTGGCCCTCAAGTGCACGTCGTAGACCTCAGACACTTTGCCGGCGGCTGGCTCGAGCCGCTCGACGGAGTTGAAACGCAAATGCTCGCCGTGCAGGCAGATTTAGGCGAACCACTGGATCTCAATGGTCAATTGAATGGCGAGTTCCTCGAGGAGCTATTGAATCGCCGGGTCGTTGCACGCACAAAGGAATACGATGCAGCGCTCAACGCCATGCCAGTGTGGGATAGGTATACAACGGGTTCTACCTGCGACGTCCACGAGATTCGCAAGAAGTCTGCTTTATTTCGTCGCAAGCACACCGGCTACAACGACCGCTCTCCAGTCTTCGCTGTTGACACGTTGATTATACAGCGGGGTGCAATCAAACTTGCCGTTCGAACGCTACCAAGTTGAATGGGCAAGTTATTCGTAGTATGAAAGTGACAGAACCAACACTCACGCGTAGTACTCACGCGTTAACATCAATGCTTGCTCAGTGACCTTGGCAAGCCAACCTGCACGTTGATTATACCGCGGGGTGAAATCCAAGAACGCTACAAAAAGTTATATGGGCAATATGAAGAACACTCACGCGTTAACGTCGATGCTTGCCCAGTTAACTTGGCAAGCTAACTTGTGCACCTTCTTACCCTGTTTATGCACTCAGGCTCAAGAACTGTGGAAATTGTCATCGCTGTGGCCCACCGCGATCAGTAAGGCTAGGCTCATCGAAAACGGCGTGGCGACATCAAGAACAATTAGTTTGGCGTCGACGAACGTTCAGGGAGGGTCTGTCAAGCATGGGTAGAGGTAGAACGTCTTTTACGTGCCGCAAGTGTACATCAGAGCCATCACAAGTTAGACAAGTTTGCCCCGCCAAATTCAAACTCCGAATGGCGGGGCAAGTTGATGGGGCAAGTTTGATGGGAAACCCTCCAAACTTCCGAAGTAAAAAACACGATCGGGTCAAGCTGTGCTGTGAGATGGCTCCACGCGTGATGGTGATTTTGCTGATATTGTCTCTCCTCCGCCCATCATGCTCGTCCGTTGTGCCTGCAGTCGGTGTTTGCCGCTTTCGGCGGTAGCAGCCCACGCGTTTGAGCAGCAGCAACAAATTTCTTTTCAATCGCTATTCACTGAAAGTCTTTGTACTACTCGTAGATTAGAGAGTAGATAAATTTATAGCAGTAAAAACGGTGACTTGACTGTATTCATCGTGGGTAGCGGGCTCTGCCGTCCATCGGCCCTACTCCTGTTATTCAAGTTTTACTAGGACTTGCTCCCTCCAGCGCGTGTACTCGATCGAGTCGCACGACCACTCGGCGCGGTAGCGCTAGCACCCTTTCCTCGTGCACCTCCTCCTCCAGTTTTATTATCCAGCTTCAATCTCGGGCGCCACGTCTTGCCCTCCTTGTCCCTCAACGTAATGTTCTCGGCCGACAACGTCTCAGCAGCCGTTACCAACGCGCTTTTCGCGATATCGCGCCTATCGGAAGGTGGTGTTCATGAGCAAGATGCAAGAGAGCAAAAAACACATATAAGTAATACGAACTCTGTAGTCGGCCATTTGAACGCCTTCACGTGGATCTCCTTTAGGACGGGTAGCGACTCATGCGGGAATGCGCTGACGAGGAAGTGACCCCAGTTGTCCAACGATGACTGTGAGAGTCTATATAACAAATCCGAATTCAGCTTCAACCCCGTCCGCGCAGGAACATAAGGCTTACTCGATGGGGTCTATGGGGTCGTTGGCAGTTTCGAAGACGAGTTCGACGAGGGATGTTACAGGGCGACTGCACTCGAACGCCTTGCGATCCGGCGGTCGGACATTCTGAAAAAAACCGTGATTAAATTAGTACACGCTCCGAAAGGTTCAATTCGAACGCACGCACTCCCTGGCGACTGGACGATTGCATTAGCTCATACGCCCAACAAACAGTCAACGACCGCAAGTTGGGACACAAATCGAGAATGTTGGTGGCCAGGGCGGGCAAGGCAGGACCCGGGATCTCGAGCGTAGAAAGCTTGCTTCCGTGGACGCTCAAGACAGATTCAGCGTTGATTTCGTGTAAAAATCGTATCCGCGTGAGGGCTGGCAGCCTGATGGTTTTCGCTGTTCAGCAATAAACGAGTGTAGAAGCGATAAACAACGTACTTCATGCGGGACAAAAGTATCCCAAACGAGCTGTCTGATTCACGTAAAATGAGTTCTTCCAGTTTGGGAAATGCGTCGACGTCGACAGCGGGGGACGTGAGGTCAAACGACGTCTCGCAACGCCAATGCAGGAACCGCAGGTTCGCAAAGCGGGAAAACACCGCTGCGGACGCAAGTTTCTGTGTGTCTACGCGGATCGAGCAGTGTTCCAACTCTCCACAGTCTCCTGCGACGAACGTCTTCCAGGCGATAGCGAGTTCCGTCTGCTCGTACACCTCGTAGAGAATCCGAGATGTCACGGAGGAGAGGTAGCGGAGATGTTCGACACCCGACAGGATTTCGTGTAGTGCGGCTTGATACTGCGCGACGCCTTTGCGATAGTCTTCCATGCCAACGATCATAGTGCGAATGCTGCTCTTGAGATGCGGATCTTTGGATAGCAGCTTTTTGAATCCGTCCAACGATTGCTTCTCCGAAAGGACGACGTGTACGCAGAGATGCGGAAGGCCGAGGCGCTGGCAAAGTCCATGTCAACCCTCAGACTAGGTAGGGCTGGGATGACCAAAACTCACTTGGAATCGCGGCGAGACAGTCAAGACGTCCAGCCGCGTTTCAAAAAGCCTCCAAGCTTGCGGAAACTCCCCCGGCTCGTTTTCACGGCGCTGCACGCGTCCCACATCATCGACGTTCAACGCAAAGTGCAAGATGCGAGACCAGATACGGTCTTGCACCTCTTCTGGTGCATTATCCATGGGCTTGTAGAATGGATTGGGCGGCGGTGCAATGGCTACGGCTGATGGAGTGCTGTTTTGCCTAAGGAAAGCCGATCGATAACGCGGAATAACGCGTAAAACTGGAAACACGCACCAATCCAGGGCCTTGTACACCTTGTATCTCAGCAGCGCTCTGAGAGCTGGATCCAACCTCTCGTGGCCATCGTCGTCCACTTCAGGCTCCAACTCGAACCGCGAGACTGTCTGTTTAATGACAATGCTCTGCAAGGGACACGATTTGAATGTCTTGTACAGCTCGACCGCGTCGCTGAGCAGCTCAACCGAAACCGTCTGAAGCCGTCTTGCCTGGAGGAGTGGATCGGCAATCAATTTCCAGCGGCCGTTGGAAGGGTCTTCCCAGTGGCGCACCGTGTACGGGCAGTGGAAATAAAGCTTTCATCATCAAACGAGTCAGCCTGAGCAAGCTACCGTGGAACAGCAAAACCGACATACCAGTCTTTTCCATCCGGGAATGGCCTCAATGATCGCGTTAAGAAGATTGCGGACCATCTTGTTATTCACTGGAGCCCCGTAGTGTTTATCGTGGAGAATGAAATGCGTGGGGCTGATCAGAGCGAGCCCCTTGCACAGACCGTCCGTGCTGTCGCCCGAGTGGATCACGAGGCTCAAATAGAGGTGCGAGACCTTCGGAGAGAGCTTTAGGACGCGATGCATCGACACCCCGTACCCGCCTTCCACGCGAAGTCGCTTGATGAACGGACCAAGGACCGGGTTTGCGCTGAGCGCCCGTTCGAGGGCTTGGGCCTGCGCTTTTGAGCGTAGCACGACGGTTCCGTAGAGCAAAGGCGTGGCGACGCGCAGCCACGCTTTGTTCACCAGCAAGTAGGCCGACGCCGACTCGGTGTACGTGGCGAAGGGGGACACTTCGTCGGCGGTATTGGAGAAGATCTCGTCGTCGATTTTGAGCGCCGGAGCCAGGATCTCGGAGAGGACCTCGTCCGGAAGGTCGATGTCGGCCATGGCTGTTGGGGACAAGGTTGATGTAACGGTGTCACTGATGGATTGGTCATTCACTTTTTGGACGTCCGAAAAAGGCACAGGGTTTCATTTCTATCTTTCACAGCAACAGCAGACACATGAACGTTCCCTCGTCCCTAGTATTCTATAGGATGCTACCAAGCCAATCATGTGACTGTTTAGATCTGTTTGGCAAGAGCATTGCATCAGACGATCGCATCATTTTCGCGACTTGTCTTCGACGCCGATGCACCGCTGCTTGCAGATTCCGGAAATCGTGCTCCAGGTTATTGAGCTAGCATCAACCATATCGACATGGCCAAAAGGCACCTTCCTGTCTCTCGCGCTGGTCTGTCGGGCCTTTGAGGACCCCGCTCTGGACGAGCTTTGGAGGGATCTGGGAACGCGCGGCCTGGAGTATATTCTCCGCTGCTTTCCGGCAGATTTGCTCAAGGTGGTCGTAGCCCCTCACAAGTTCGTCGTGGTAGGTATTCCGTCGTCGTTTCCGATCTTCTCGCTCACGATATGCAGCGCCTCCTGCGGCCGGTAGCGCTCGCAGATTGGGATAGACCATTGCGGTACTGCAACCGCGTGCGTAAATACGACTTTGTGGACACGGATACTAGCTTCGTCCATGTGGAGTTTGCCAAGTACTCCAATGCGTTTACGTTTCTGTCATTCGGGGTGCCTGGAGAATGTCTATTCCCCCGTCTGGAGTCGCTGACCTGGAATGCGGAAGCGGTCAACCACATACGTCTATTCCTCTCGCCTCACCTCAAAAAGATCCAGCTCGGTCGCCCCCACGCGGTTGATGCTCTCCCTGTTCCCGACCATCATGCAAAGAGGCTTACCACTGGTGGATGTGCAGATCGGTCGCGGGTGACGACTGGGAGGAGGACAACGTCTGTTCTGTCGCGGATCGGAAGGCCATCTCTGCATTCGTGCGCTCTCTGAATAAACTCACGCGGCTCGTGGTCCCTGCTCTGGACCCCGAAGCCTTCTATCACATCGCCACCCTGCCCGGCGTGACCAGTCTGCGGCTCGGATCGCTCTCTCCGGATGGCCTGCCTAGTTTCCCTCATTCAACGGACCTCTTCCCGAAACTCGAGGATCTGTTCATATCCCTGGCAGACATGCCAACCGCGATTCGTGTGCTCCCGCTGGTTTCGAAATCACCACTCAGTACACTGAGTATTATTCCGCTACCGTCTGCGAGCACGGCCCAGGTCTCAGCGTTCTACGCAGCTCTCACTGTCAACATTCCGTCCTCATCTTTTTGCGCGCTTAACCAGTACTACGCGGTTGCTGACGGCGATCCCGTGGACATGTGGAAGATCTCCCGCGAAGCTTTCCTGGCAGTCAGTTCATTTAGTGGGCTGACTCGGCTGGCCATGAGCTGTCGCGAGGGATACGAGATCGACGAAGCTACCCTCACCTCGCTCGTCCGTGGATGCCCCAATCTTGTGTCTCTGAACTTGAGCCAGTCCATCAGAGAAACCGTCTTCACTCTTGGCACTCTTATTCTCATCGCCCAGCACTGTCCTTACCTCGAAAGCCTCCGATTGACCTTCCGTACGACGACGATTCCGTCGCTGCCAGTGGATCCCTCATCGCACGGCGGAGAACGCAGGACACAGCACCCCCTGTGTGCACTGGAGGTCGGCTTTTCGACCCTCCGAGACGGGGACGCACCCCCCATCGCGCGGTTTCTTACTGCGTTGTTCCCTGCGTTGCCCCATGTATGGTATTCTCAGCTTTATGGCGCAGAGGGCACTCAGATACTGGAAAGATGGGATGAGGTGAACGGGCTGATCCTGAAGCTTCGGCAGGAGGAGCTGGCTTGGGCGGAGTATGATGTGGATAATAAGCCGGAGGAGAAGGTGGATTCTGCGGCCCAGGAGGAGTAGCCACCGTTGCGCGGTCATGCCCAGACAGTTTGTTTGGCGAATACTCCACGAATTTTGGTTTCGGCTTTCAACGAAATTCGCGTACATGTACGTGCTGTATACAACCCGCATATACCGTGTGAACGGCCGTTCTTGGAAAGGACGGAAGATACTGCGCAAGTTTCCGCGGGTGAACGACGGAGGTAAGTACTTAGAGCAACTGCGGAGGTAGGTTGAACTAGGTTCGGGGCTCGCAAATGCAATCGTTTCAAGCCTCGTCTCTGCGGGGTTCGCTGACGCGCTCGAGAGTGCAGACAACCGCTCACAGTGAGTTTGTACTTGAGTTTGTATTCGTCGGACGTCTCTGAATTTCACCGCATGTTGAATCGTTTTACTTCAAGTAAGTTGTCATCTGGGTGCGCCTTCGAGGAATCTCACTGCACCCCAATGAATTTCAATAAACTTTCATTCGCCCGGGCCGCCCGGTTGCCAGTGAAAGCGGAGAGGGTTAATTATTGATTCAAATATTGAATGCCGGATGGGTTTTCCGTATCGAAATATATACGTCCTTCGGAGTTTCAGTACATGCCAGTCTTTCGGAGAAAAAAGTACAGGTAGCCGCATCACAATTTGTGAACGCCAAGTTACTGTTTGGATCTGTTTAGCAAGAGCATTGCATCAGCCTGAGACGATCACATCATTTTTGCGACTTGTCTTCGACGCCGATGCACCGCTGCTTGCAGATTCCGGAAATCGTGCTCCAGGTTGTTCGGCAGCTAGAAAAATGGCCCAAGAGCACCTTCCTCTCCCTGGCGCTGACGTGCCGGGCTTTCGAGGACCCCGCTCTCGACGAGCTTTGGCGGGATCCCGGGACGCACACCCTGGAGTATATTCTCCGTTGCTTCCCGGCTGATTTGCTCAAGGTTACGGTTGGCACGGATAAGTTCGTCGTGGTAGGGTATTCCATCGTCGTGTCTCATCTTGTCGCTCATGATTACACCCAGCGTCTCCTGCGGCCGGTGACGCTCCGCGATTGGGAGAGACCTCTCCGATACTGCAACCGCGTGCGGAAATACGACTTTGGGGACTCGGATGGCGCGACGGAAAAGTTCTTCGCCAAGTACTCGGACGCGCTGACGGTTTTATCCGTCTGGGTTCCTGGAGAATGTTTGTTCCCCCGCCTCGAGTCGCTGACGTGGGACATCATCGAGGTCAAGAGGGAGGCGGAGGCGGTCAACCACATACGGCTATTCCTCTCGCCTCGTCTCAAGAAGATCCAGCTTGCTCGCCCCACTCGGTTGATGCTGTCCCTGTTCCCGACCATCATGCGAAGAGGCCTACCACTCGTGGACGTGCAGATTGGCCGCGGTACCGACGATATCATATCCTCTGTGGCGGAACGGGCAGCCATCTCTGCATTCGTCCTCTCTCTGGACAAACTCACGCGCCTGGTGGTCCCTGCGCTCGATCGTGAAGCCTTCTATCACCTCGCGACGCTCCCTGGCGTGACGAGTCTGCGGCTGGAATCTCTCTCTCCCGATGGCCTGTCCGGCTTCCTTCCTTCGACGGAAACCTTCCCGAAACTCGAGGATCTGTCCATCTCCATGGCAGATATGCCAACGGCCACTCGCGTTCTACCCCTCGTTTCGGAATCACCACTCAGTGTACTGAGGATTACGCCGCTGCCGTCTGCGAGCACTATCCAGGTTTCAGCGTTCTACGCTGCTCTCGCTGCCAACATTGAGCGTTCATCTTTTCGCGGGCTTAACCACTACTACTCGGCGGCTGCCGGCGATCTCGTGGACGCGTGGAAGATCTCCCGCTCCTCCATGTTGGCGCTCGGCGCATTTAGTGGCCTGACGCGGCTCGCCATGAACTCTCGTACGGGCTACGAAATCGACGAGGCTACCCTCCTCTCGCTCATCCGTGGATGGCCCAATCTCGTGTCTCTGCAGTTGCACCAATCCATCAGAGAGACGCCATTCACTCTGGCGACTCTTATTCCTATCGCGCAGCACTGTCGTCACCTCGACTACCTCCGGTTGACCGTCGGTACTACGACGATTCCGTCGCTTCATCCATCTGACTCGCACGGCGGCGAACGCACGACACAGGAGGCGCTCGGAGAGCTGCATGTTGGCTTTTCGACGCTCGGCGAGGATGACGCGTTTCCTATTGCGCGGTTTCTTACGGGGTTGTTCCCTGCGTTGACGGATATATCGTATTGTTGGGGATATGAACCGAATGAGGGGACGGAGATACGGGATCGATGGATGGAGGTGGATGGGCTGATTACGAAGTTGAGGGAGATAAGAGAGGAGGAGCGGGCGTGGGCGGACTATGATGTCGAGTATGAGGAGGAGGAGGAGGAGGAAGATTCTGTGGCCCAGGAGGAGGAGCCCCAGTTGCAAGGACATGCCTCGACAGTTCCTTCGACGAGTGCTGCATGAAGTATTGTAACTTTAGACGACATTCTTGTACGTGCATTACCCCCGAAAGGTCGTTCTTCTACTAGCCTTGCGCAAGATTCAACTGCCGAACCGGAGATGTGGATATCGAGGAAGAAGACCTGATATTTTTTTGAGTTCATTCTCAAGTTCTTGACGCCTTTGACTTCAGCGCGCCGGGGAGATTCGACGCGTAACCCCAATGAACTCATGAGTCATTGAATTTTCAACGGGCTGAGCGCGCACATGGCGGGGATCAGCTCGTGCGACTGGAACGTTGTCAACTTGTTGGATTGTTGCCCATGTCGGGATTTTTCAGAGTGTCCACAATTCATCAACGCGGACTGGGGTGAATAACTCGCAGGGAGACCAGACGCGAACCCCAGTCGCGTTATGGCCATCTCTAGCTGGCAAACAAACTCGTCTTCACCCAAAGTGGAATGTCCGAGCCATCAGATGGATGATGTCGGCTCAGTGTCAGCCGACCCACTTCGGTGCTTGTGACCTTGGATCTCTTCTCCACGCCATGTGCATCCGCCCGCCGCGTATATAAACACGCAGAATGCGGAGACTCCACACTGTCGGCGCCGCCCGCACAACCCCCACCCAATTCCCCATGAAGCTCTCCCAGGCTTTCTCGAGTGCTGTCGTCCTCGCTGTCGCAACGAGTAGCTGGGCACAATGCCCTGACTATACGGGCTATTCACAGGTGCGTTTCGCTGTCTTCCGGATAGAGCTCTGGTCTGACGTTCCGTGTAGAAGCCTCAGGGTAATCCCTCGACGGGTCCATTGGCGCTTCCGTTCATGCGTCCGAGTCCTGGTATGTCCGACTTTACACCCATTTCCGGCGCCTCATTCGAGTCTGCAGCATGCCGGACCTTCAATAGCTCTGCGGTGGAGGTGAGTGCTTTCCGCCCGTCTCCAAGAAGGATGCTGACGTGTCCACACAGAAAGTCATAACCGACATGAACGCTCGTCTGAAGGACCCCCGACCTCGCGCGGCTGTTCGAGAACACGTTCCCCAACACCCTCGGTGCGTGCTCCTCTCACTGGATAGCCTCAAACTGACCAGCGGCAGACACCACTGTGCGCTACTTCAACGAGGTACGTCGACTCTGCGATCCTTGCTCCCTCCCTCACGCTCCCAGGCCCAAAATCTCGCCTTCATCATCACTGGCGACATCACGTACGTCGTATATTCGTCTATCCCGACAATTCCGCTGACCCTGCGACCACAGTGCCCAATGGCTGCGCGACACCGCCAACCAATTCGCCGTTTACGCGTCGCTTCTTTCGACCGATCCTCAGCTGGCGACGCTGGTGCGTGCAGTCATCAACAACGAGGCGCGATACGTCGCCCAGTACCCGTACTGTACGTTCCTCTCCCTCTGCGTGTGGTCTTGCTGATTCTCTTTAGGCGGTTCCTTCCAACCTCCGCCTGAGTCCGGACTCGCTCCGAGCCACAACGACTGGGCGGATGGCGTCACCGTTAACCCGTACGTACTCTTCCTTCCCCCGACGACCATGCTGACGCCCTTCCCAGCCCGGTCAACAACCAAACGGTGTTCGAGTGCAAATACGAGATCGACTCCCTTTGCGGCTTCCTGAAGCTCTCGCGCGGGTACTATGACGAGACGAAGGATGCGTCGTTCATGAACCCCCAGTGTACGTCCCCTCTCTCTTTCTTCCACATTCTAGGCTGACGGGACGCGTCGAATGAAGGGTACGACGCCATCGACCAGATCTTCCGCGTCATCAACGAACAATCGCAAGCGTCCTTCGACGCCAACTTCAACTTCATCTCGTACTACAACTGGACTGGCGGGAACGGTGCCCTCAGCCCGGCAGTCCCGAATGCAGGCAATGGCGAACCCAAGGGATACACTGGTGCGTGTCTCGCTTTTCGTCTTCCTTCGTATTGGCTAACTCGTTAACCCCAAAGGCATGGTCGGCACCCACCACCGCCCGTCGGACGACATCTCGACCTTCGCGTTCCTCACTCCCGCCAACGCCATGCTGTCCGTCGAGCTCAACAACCTCGCCAATATCCTCACCGCCTCGGGCCAGTCCAAGACCACCCGCGGGAAGAACATCACCGCGCAGGCGACGCTGTGGAGCAAGCGGGTGCATGACGCGATCTGGCAGACGACATTGCTCAACAATGTCTTTGCGTATGAGACGAACGGGCTGGGGGCGCGGTATGAGATGGACGATGCGAATGTTCCGGTGAGTGGCCTTTTGCGCAGTGTCTTCAAGAGGGGAAGCGAGCTAATGGATGATGTGTAGTCCCTCGTCTCCCTTCCCTACCTCGGCTTCCTCGACAAGACGAACCCCGCGTACGTCGCCACCCGCAAGAAGCTCTTCTCGAGGAGCAACCCCTACTTTGCCGCCGGCAAGAACTTTAGCGGTATCGGGTACGTGGTCTTCGTTTCGTCGTCCTTCTCGCGTATACTCATAATAACTTAGTGGTCCGCACGTCGATGCCTGGCATCCATGGCCCATGTCCCAGATCTCTGCCATCTTTGGCACCGACAACGATACGGAGATCGTGGAGCGGCTGTACCTCATCGCGAAGGTGCGTCTTTTTGCTCGCTCGTCCTCTTCTCGACGAAGCTGACTCGACAACAGAACACCGCTGGCCTCGGGCTTATCCACGAGTCGCAGTCGATCTACGACCCCACATCATACACGCGCGCGTGGTTCGCTTGGGTGCGTTTTTTGGTTTCTTTTCTTTTCTTTTTTGCACAGTCCATTCAATGCTAACACTTGTACTATGAACGAACAGGCAAACAGCTTCTTCGCCGAGATGCTCCTCGACCTCGCGCAGCGCAAGCCCGGGCTGATCTTCAAGACGAATACGCCGTATACGCCTGGGAAGTGACTTGTGTTGTGGACGGAGACATAGGAGACGGTGATAAAATAACCTTGAGAATTTGAATTTTGCGTGTTGTCTGGTTTGCGCAGCATGAATGCTCATGACGGTTTTGAGCGCTCGCGCGGCATGAATGAACTTGAAATGAAATGGAATGGAGACTGATGAACGTTTGACGACGTTTGAAGACTAGTACTGTGATTGCGTGAGGTTTTTTTCAAGTTCACCGCTAGCGCTGTTTGATGCAAGCGTTCCCTTCCCCGTGCCTGCTTTTCCAAGAGCGCCCGGAACGGCAAGCGCAAGTGTTTCGTTTGCCGTGCGATTTCTCTGCGCAAAGACGAAGCAGAGGAGCGGGAATATTGCGACTATTATGATTCCGATGACGGTTACGGCGGTTACAGCTCGGATTGGCGGTTTGTGAAAAATGGACGGCGCTATCCTTGGCTAGCCATCCCCTCGCCGGTTCTGTTATTTCGAGATCTAGACATCTTATCGGCGAAGAAAAAAGAAAAAAGAATACCGTCTCCTGAACCTGTACTTTGTACGTTGGTGTATTTGACCGCTTCGATTCTAGTTTCCTTCTGTGTAAACGTGCAATTCTCCATAGCCACATTGGAAGCTCTGCAAGCGACAACGGCTTTGAGATACGGAGTGAAATGGGGACATATCTCAGGCTTTCGTAAGAATATCGAGCTGCGAATCATACTGCGCCCATGCTTTCTCTTCCTCTCGAATATCTCTTAGCTTCGTGATCAGCCCGTCCACCTCAGCCCATCTATCCCGGATCACGATGCTTTCGTATGTGTCGTAGCCCGAACAATACGATATATGGGTCAACGCAGGGAACAACCCAGTGAGGAATCGCGCGATGGGAAACACGTCCTCCTCGTGGAGCGTCGAAAAGCCGACATGCAGCTCACTGAGGGAGCTCTGTGTCCTGCGTTCCCCGCCGTGCGATGATGGACGCAGCGACGGAATCGTCGTCGTACGGAAGGTCAATCGGAGCCTTTCGAGGTGAAGGCAGCGCTGGGCGATGTGGATAAGGGTGGTAAGAGAGAAGTCCGTCGCTCTGGTGAACTGGTGCAACTCCAGAGCTACGATATTTGGCCATCCAAGGACGAGCGAGAGGAGGGTAGCTTCGTCGATTTCGTATCCACCACGGCAGTTCATGGCCAGCCGAGTCAGCCCACTAAAGAGCCCGAGCGTCAAGAAAGCTTCGCGGGAGATCATCCATAGGTCCGTCGTACGAGTAAGGCTGACGACAGCGCAGTAGAAGTGGCTAAAGCCACGAAGGGACGAAGGCCGAATGTTAGCGGGGAGAGCTGCGTAGAATGCTGACACTTGGGCAGTGGTCGCAGACGGTAGCGGCATAATGCTCAGTGTACTGAGTGGTGATTTCGAAACCAGCGGGAGAACACGAGTGGCTGTTGGCATATCTGCCATGGTTATGGACAGATCCTCGAGTTTCGGGAAGGTTTCCGTCGAACCAGGGAAGCTGGGCAGGCCGTCGGGAGAGAGAGATCCCAGCCGCAGACTCGTCACGCCAGGTAGGGTTGCGAGGTGATAGAAGGCGTCGCGCTCGAGCGCAGGGACCACCAGCCGCGTGAGTTTATCCAGAGCGAGGGCGAGTGTGGACATGGTCATCCGATCCGCGATAGAACAGACGATGTCCTCTTCGCCACTACCGATCTGCACATCCACGAGCAGCTGGGCCTTTTGCATGATGGTTGGGAACAGGGAGAGCATCACCGGCGTGGGGCGTGCAAAGTGGATCTTTTTGAGGTGAGGCGAGAGAAAGAGATGTATGTGGTTGACCGCTTCCGCATCCCAGGTCAGCGACTCTAGTCGGGGAAATAGACATTCTCCAGGTAGCCAGCCCGACAGAAGCGTAAGCGCGTCCGAGTAGTTGACGGAGTACTTTTCGGTTGTGCCATCCGAAGCCCCAAAGTCATATTTGCGCACGCGGTTGCAGTACCGCAAAGGTCTCTCCCAATCTTCGGGCGCTACCGACCGTAGACGGCGCTGCATGTTCGTGAGCGAGAAGATCAGATAACAACACTGGAATACGTACCACGATGAGCTTGGTAGGGGTTACAACTACCTTGAGCAAATCTTCCGGAAAGCAGCGGAGAATATGCTCCACGGCGCGTGTTCCGGGATCCCTCCAGAGCTCGTCGAGAGCAGGGTCTTCGAAGGCCCGACAGGTCAGCGCGAGAGAGAGGAAGGTGCCCTTGTGCCATGTCGATGTGGTCGACGCTAGCCCAACTACGTGGAGCACGAGTTCAGGAATCTCCAAGCAGCGGTGCATCGGCGTCAAGAGCAAGTCGCGCAAAAGATCTCAATCACTCTGATGAGGCTCTTGCCAAACAGATCTAAACTAAACTTCGCTTCGCGACAAATAAGGGATTTTTTTTCCAGCAAAGACTAGTACAGCGTGTGGTATAGAATCCCAATCGCAAAGGTATTTCAGTACTGGCATACTTATGTCAAGGGAAATTCAAAACGGTGTTCATAGTATCACTTGCGCCCTCCACGTACGCGGGATCGAGTCGAGCGACTCCTCGGAGCAGCAGTTCTAGTACCTTTTCGTCGTGAGCTTCCTCCTGCAGTTTTGTCCAGCTTCAATCTTGGGCGCCAGGTATTGCTTCCCGCGTCCTTCAGCGTGACGTTGTTGGACGCTAGCGTTTCAGCAACCGTAACCCAGACGCTTTTCGCGATATCGGTCCTGGACGAATCGCAGGTTAGTGGGGTACAACAAGGCACAGACAAAGACTGACTCGGTAGTCGGCCATTTGAATGCATTCGTGCGGATCTCTCGCAGGGCGGGGAGCGAGTCGCGCGGGAAGGTGTTGACGAGGAATTGGCCCCAATTGTCCAGCGCTGACTGCGAGAGTCTACAATCCGATGAGCTCAACTGTCCGGGCAAGCGATGGCAGGGACATACTCCCTCGGGTTACACGTGTCGAAAATGATTTCGACGAGGGATGTTGCAGGGTGATCCGACTCGAATGCCTTGCCGTCGGGCGGGAAAGCACTGTTATCCTGAGAGCACGTCATTAGTACTGGCGACACAGGTTATTTGAAACGTACGTCTTGAAATCTGCGAGTGCGCAGTTGCTCATACGCCCAGCAGACAGTCAACGATCGCAGGTTTGGACACAAATCGAGGACGTTGGCGGAATGGAGGATTTTGGTGTAATCAGTATCGTAGCCGTTGGTGACCGGGGTGGGCAAGGCAGGACCCGGGAGCTCGAGCGTGGAAAGCTTGCTTCCGTGGGCCCTCAAGAGAGCGTCATCATGAACTTGTAGTAAAAATCGTATACGTGTAAGGGCAGGCAGTCTGATGGTCGCTCTTCAGCATCCACGAATGTCAAAGCGATAAAACGCACCTCATGCGCGACAAAATTATTCCAAATGACTTGTCTGATTGACGCACGATGAGCTCTTCAAGTTTGGGAAATGCGTCGACGTCCACAACGAGAGCCTTGAGGTCAAACACCGTGTCGCAGCGCCAATGCAGAAGCCGCAAGTTGGTGAAGCGGGAGAACACTGCTGGGGAACCATCATATACCATTCCCACGTGCATCGAGAAATGCTCCAGGGCACCATAGTCGACTGCGACGAATGTGTTCCAGTCGATAGCGGTTTCCCGGTCGTCGTATACGGTCTCGATGTCCCGATATGTCACGGAGGAAAAGTGGCGCAGGTGTTCGACACCTGAGAGAATTTCGTGGAATGTAGCTTGATAGAGATCGTTGTTGTAGTAACTGGGGTATATGCGGACGATTAAAGTGTGAATGTTGCTCTTGAGATGAGGATTTTTGGATAACAGCTTTTTGAATTTTTCCAGCGATTCCTCGTTCGAAAGGAAGACGTGCACGCAAAGATGCGGAAGTCCAAGCCGCTGACAAGGCCACGTCAACTCCAATTTCGACGACCTGGCCGGGATGACAAACTCACCAGAAATCGCGACGAGACAGTCAAGACCGCCACACGTCTTTCATTGCTAAAGAGCTTGATACCTTTCGAATACTGAGGCTCTTCCACCCCATTCTCATGGCGGTGCACCCTTCCCACCTCATCGACGTTCAACGCAAAGTGCAAGATGCGAGACCAGATACGGTCTTGCACCTCCTCTGGTGCATCATTCATCGGCTTGAAGAATGGATTGGACGGCGCCACATCGACGGCTTGCTCATCGCGTGGTGGAGTGCCGCGGTACCACCTGAAGAAGGCGATTAATGCGTGGAATAAAGTATTAACGATGAACACGTACGATTCCTCGCGGCGCACCTTGTATCTCAGCAGCGCGTTGAGAGCTGCATCCAAGCCACGCAATTCGTGGTCTACATCGTAATACCAGACTCGCTGTCGAACGACAATACTGCGCAAGGGACACGATTTGAATGTCTCGTACAGCTTGACCGCGTCGCGAAAGGACTCAACCGAAAGGGTTTGAAGTCGGTTTGCCTGCAGGAGTGGATCGGCAAGCAATTCGAAGTAGCCGTTGTGGGACTCGTCCCCGTAGTATGGCACACTGTAAGGGCAATGGAAGGAGGACTTCATGACAAATGGGTGAGCGAAGCACTAGCGCACATTAACCAACATACCAGTCTTTTCCATCCGGGGATGGCTGCAACGATCGCGTCCACGAGTTTGCTGACCGCCTTGTGCTTCACTTGCGCCTGGCGGGCCCGGGCATTTCCCTCGTCGCTCTCGTCATCGTGATAATCGTGGAAATCGTGGAGAATCAAATGCGTGGGGTTGATGAGAGCAAGACCCTTGCAAAGGCCGTCCGTGCTGTCGCCAGGGCCAGAAGGGATGATGAGGCTGAGAAAGAGGTGCGAGATATTCGGAGAGAGTTTTAGGATGCGGTACATCAGTGCGCCATAGCCGCCTTCGACGCGAAGTCGCTTGATGAAAGGACCAAGGACCGGGTTTCCGCTGAGCGTCCGTTCGAGGGCTTTGGCCTGCGCCTTCGAGCGTAAAACTACGGTTCCGTAGAGCAGAGGGGTGGCGACGCGCAGCCACGCCTTGTTCACTAGCAAGTAGGCCGAGGGCGACTCGGTGTACGTCGCGAAGGGGGAAGGCTCCGTGTCGGAGGTATGGGAGAACATCTCGTCGTCCACTGTGAGCGCCGGAGTCAGAATCTCGGAGAGGACCTCGTCCGGAATGGCCTTGTAAGCCATTGTGGATGTTGTGGACAAGGGCGATGCGTAACGTCTCACGGTGTCACTGCGCTTGGTCATCCAAACAATAACAAGGATCCGAATCCGTAAGTACCAACTTAGGTACCAACTGGTACTCCGGACGTCCTTCAGTATTGTTTCTAGCCTACTTCAAAAAAAAATTCACTTCCCATCTAGAGATGGGCAAGTCCGGTTCGGTTCGGTTTTTCGCCCTTTTTGCCCGAACCTCGAACCCCAGGTTCGGTTCAAAATCCAAAATTTCTGAACCTGAACCTCAAGGTTCAGTTCAGTTCAGTCGGTTCGGGCGGTTCGGACCTGTTTTTTCGGTTCGAACCTACATTTTGGACCCCAAGAACCCAAGGTTCAGTTCAAAAACCGCCACAACCCGAACCTGAACCCCGAACCTGGGTTCAGTTCGGTCAGGTTCGGGTTCGAACCGATTATTCGAACCGAACCTGCCCATCTCTATTCCCATCCGTAAGTAAATACTGTTCCCCGGGCCGCGGCCACGGCCGCCCCGTTACTACACGTCGGCCACTGGCAGCGTCAAGGAGTCGGGCAGTCTCACGCGATCTGAATCCGCTGGCATCCAGAGCCAACAACATCGAGTAATTCTTCAAATTTCCCTCGCCGCTTTTATGTCATGCATAACGTTTCCTGAACCTCTAAGTATTTTGCTGCATAGTATAAACAAATTCAATCGCAACATCGTTGCTTTGAATGCTGTAAATTTCAAACAACAGCTTTGTGAAGGAAACGAGTAAAAAGGGCGGGCGTTATCTTTCCCAGAGTTGACTCAAACGCGATATACAAACTGAGCCACATCGGCCAGCTCAGTTCTTACCGGAGTCAACGCATTCTCCATAACATCTGTACTTTTTTCTCAACCTCAATCTCAATCGCCAGCACAAGTTGTCAAGAAAAGCGGCGAGAATAATATAATATATACTATCATAGAGCGACGGGACAAAGAGTATCAAGAGAGTTATCAGACAAGAAAAGGGATGGGAGACGAGAGGAAAACGGGAAACGGGAAAAACGAAAGCGGGGGATGATAAGTAGTTGTTACAGGTGGACGGATCGAGAGAGAGAGAGAGGTGGGCCAAAAATACAGGTAGGGAGAGGAACTCAGAGGAGGAGGGATTATTGGACGAGGGAGTAGTCGAGTCGGTGGGTTGTGATACACAAGAGGTGCGGTTTCAAAGAGTTCAAGAGGATGGGTATGTGGGGGGGTATGATATGGGCGCCGGCGCAGTGCGGTCTTCTTCTTCTTCTTCTTCTTCGTCATTCACTCTAAGTGATAGCAAACCCAGGCGCAGTCGGGGACGCCGGGGCACTAAGCCTCCGCGCACGTCGTTGCGGCAAGGGCGCTTGTTGTCTTCCCGTTGCTCCGCCTCTATAACCCCCACTGGCAGGAACACCCAACATCTCGCCGCCCCCACCCTGTGCAGTCCCAGTCGGGGTGTCCATCCCCATCCCCGACTCCACCGAAATCCCCATCGGCCTGCGCGTTCGCTTGGCATGCAGCGGCTCGAGCGTCTGGCTCGGCAAGCGCTTGAATGACGGACGACCACCACCGCTGCCGCCACTGCTGTCGTCTCCGTCACCAGCGTCGTCGTCGGATTGGGAGTTGTTGGAGGAGGAAGGTGTGTTGGGGTACGGCGATGCGGGGTTGCTCGAGCTTCCGGTGGTGGTTCCCGTCGTCGAGGGGGGAACGTTATACGCAAAGTTATGCCCGTGTCCGTGTCCATGCCCATGACCAAAAACACCCGCGAGAGACGACGCACTGCTAGCTTCCCTCGCCATCGCGTTAAAGTCGTAGCTCTGCTGAGGCTGCTGCTGACGTTGGGGCGGACTGTGCGAATGACTCTCGCCCGCCGTTCTTCCTCCCCCAGACGCACTCGTAACAGGGCGCTTCCCGGGCTTGCGCAGAACCAACTCGGGCGCCTTGCGCGCAAGCACGGCAGCCTCGTAGCTCCGCAGGTCGTCCGCGTTGTGCATCGTCCGGGATTGAGTTGTCGGCAGCGGTGGTGGGGGTGCGTGTTGTTGGTGATGCATAGGGAATATCGGGGGAGCGTCCATCTCGCCTTCGGGCGTCCGCACGCTCGGGAGACTGTTGACCCGATAACGTCTCGTCCCATTCCCGTTGCCGTTGCCCCCCGCCGGCAAGCAACCCACCACCGGCAACAGCAGCAGCGGCCGCGGCATTACTCGCACTCGCACTGGGCGTCTGCATCCCCAGTCCCAGCGCACTCGCATGAGCCATCGGATCCCCGCCACCCTGCGAACTCGGACCCGTAAGAGGCGTGCGCATGTAGGCTTTCCAAAACTCGCGCAGTTCCCGCGTCTCGGCTTCGCGCGTGCCTGGCGTCTGGGCGTTCCCAGGGACAGAACCGCTGGCGCTGGATGCGGAACCGGAGGAACCCGGCGGCGGAGGGCCGTACGGCGGTTGGTAAGCGAGCGGGGGCGGAAGGAGCGGGAGGGGGATAGGGTGGGGAAGACGATGGCCGTGGGTGTGGTGCGGTTTCAGGTCGTCTGGAGGCATGTTGGCGAAGAACGGAACGCCATCGCTTGCGAGTCCAGCGAGGACGTTTGGGTCGTCAAGCGACATGAGCCCGAAGGCATTGGAGAACTCGGGTGGGCGACCGCCTGGGGCGTCGTGCGGGTGATGTGGTGGACGACCGTGTTGCTGGAGGTCGAGTCCGGCGTGAAGGGAAGGTTGGCGGCCGTTGTGGTGGTGGTATCCGCCGTAATCCTGAGATATGAGTTTTAGAGTGGAAAGAAGAAAGAAGGTAACGACACGTACGCTTAACCCCGCACTACTCGCTGGGCGACTCCCCGCACCGACGCTGCCTGAATGCTCGCTCGACGCATCGAGCCCGTCGTATCGGTCGTAGTCGTATCCTTCGTACTCGCGGTCTCGATAGTCGCCATAGTGCGCAGGGTGCGAGTGGGCGAATTGGGGGATACCACCCTCTCTGGATCCAGGCGGTGCTGGGTACGGAGGGGCTACACTCGTAGTCGGACTGTGACTCGCACCAGGCGGGAAGACAAAGCCACCACCAGCCGCCGCCTGCTGGGCGTACAGGAATTGGCCCCCGCTGCCGCTAGGACCAGATAGCCCTGAGTGAAGGTCGAGCGGATAACCCAAGGACGACGTAGTCGAGGATGGAAGCGTGGACGCAGAGAGGGAAGAGGCATGACCCGGACCGACGGGAGCGGTTTGTCGATGGAATTTGACGAAAGTGCAGCGGGTTTTGCGGGCGACGCATTTGGCGCAGGGGTTGCTCCCGTCACAGGGGAGACTGCTCTGCACGCATTGGTCACAGGCCTGCTTGCTTGTCGTTGCGCGGGCGGCGGCAGTCGAGCCTTTGCGTCGTCCGGCTGTGTGTGAATACGATTAGCGACGACTTTGCTGGAGGGGTTAGAGAACGCACCGGTGGAGGAAGACCCGCTTTTGGCAGCGCCAGCGTGGCATTTGTTGACGTGGCGGGAGAGGAGGTCGCTGGTGGGCAAGTATGAGCTCGAGTGGCGACAAAGAGACAAGGAAAACGCACCTCCTAGCAAACTGGTCTCCGCAATGGACGCACTTGTACGGGCGGTCGCCGGTGTCTGCGTAGAGGAGAGAGGAAGGTCGTCAGCGATGGCATCGACGGCGAGAGGAAGAGAGGCGAGTGTGACAGTAGCGATGGAAGCCGACGGCAGAAGCGCGGGGGGCGAGGAAGCAGTAACGAGACGAGAAAAGACGAAGAGTGAGACTCACGAGAACGCATATGGCGGGCGACATGCTGGGGCCTAGTGAAGGTGGCCTGGCAAACGGGGCATTTGTGGTCTCCTCCCATTATTTCTTCGGGATTTGCGTGTGGTGTGGGGTAGCGTAATTCGATTTTCGGGTGGAGTGTGGAGAGGTGGGGCTTGGAATGGATGGACGGATGGATGGCCGATGTGGTGCTGTCGCTTAGGGTGTTATTCGTTGCTAGGCCAGGAAGGTATGCTAGTCGTGGGTGCTAGTCGTCGTCGGCGTCGAGGGACTAGGGACGGATCAGGGCCCGTCTAGTCGAGGTGGTGGTGGTGTGGAGCAAAAGAGCAAGGGGCGAGCTAGCAAATTGCCTGCGTACGCCGTAAGCTTTTGAAGCGACGTCATCTCTTTGGCTTTGTTTGCCTGCGTCTTGCTACGTCACCTATTGCTTGAGTCCTGTGCGCTACTTGGGTTCTTCCCTCCGGGCTGCCTGTCCTCTGCCTATAATCTGCTATTTCCTGTATCTAGTTTTGGGGGGGGAGAACGCCACCAGAATCTCATCCCGACTTCTCCATCTTTCTGCTGGCAGCTCCCGAGCTCGCGGAATAAACTGACGTCACCCCGGGATAAATTAAATTTTAGACGCTCGATTTGATCGGCCGTCCTGTCTTCGCGAGCTCCGGATCGCATTCTGCTCGCTACTTGCCTTGTATATTTGTTCGCCTACTTTGCCATTCGGACAACCATCTACAACCCGGGAACCCGAGGCAGCGTCTCGGGAACCCAGCCCTGTGGGAGAAAATCTCTCCGCAGCACTCCCTCCCCCGGCTCGGCTTCCCGTCCCCGCCGTCTCCCTCTCACACGCAAAATTGAGCGCCCACCCGAGGTCGCGTGTCTACCCGGGGCCTTCCTCCGCAGCACTTTGCTCTCCTCTGGTTGGACGCCTCGTTTTTTTTTTTTTTACCTGGATGCCGGTATATAGACACCGACGCGACGGGACGCGGACGCGGCTTCTTTAAAGTTCCATCCGAAATTCTTCGTCTACCAAAGCTGAAGCGTGATACACGTCGTCAAGGCGATGGGACGATCGTACGACTTTTTTCTTTTTGTTCTTTCTTCTTTCTTGCTTCTTCTTCGCTTCAGCCTTCAGCCTAGAAGGCCGCCTCGGGTTGGTCCTTGCTTGAAACCTTCTGTCGTTGCTATCGTCAAGCGCGCATCTGAACTCAAGTCCTCTGAATCAAGACACTCTGGCAAGACGGCGGCGCCGGCAGTCCCCGCCCGAGCCCGCTTTTCAAGTTTCAGCCGACGAAGCCGCTTCATTCCTCTCTATAGTCAGCTGCGCCGTGTACATCGAGCCGACAGAGTTCTTTTCGTACTCGTCTACCGTATCTTGTCCGCGGACGACCGACCACTCGAGCCTCTGCCAATCAAATCCCCTCGTAAAATCTTTCTTCCATGCCATCTGCCTCCGTGAGTCAATATCGCGTCGATCTCCGGTTTGCCGAACTCTATGAATGACGATTCTTCGGATGGTTATCTTGCTATTGTTCAACGCGCGCGAAGACCTTGACAGCGGACGGACGGACGGACGGACGGACGTGTCGTCGCGCTCTCTGTGGGTATATTAATTTCTTGGCGAGGGCTTCGGATCTGCCTGCTACAATAGGAAGGAAGAAGAACAGGCGCGGTGTTGCGCAACTCTCGTCTACGTTTCAAACCAACTACCCGTGTCCTTTCACCGGCACCCAGACGACCCGACGCCTAAACTCTAGAGTCTACCGCCTCCGATCTTCCTGTCCCCCGCCGCCGCACATTGTCTAAATTTCTACGTGCTTACTTCTATCGCCGCAACTCGCTTCCGAAACGTAGGTCAAAGTGCAAATCAACCATGACGTTGACCTCGGAAAGTTCAAACGAACGAATCAATCAAATCAAAACAAAGCACTTTGACTAGAGACAGGAGGAATTGAACGTGAACCAATCTATTTTGTTGGTGAGAGTACACCGATTTAACTGCATGAAGGAGTGTCGCCCACTGTTTCCTCGCGCACGACCACGGCCGTCGTATACCGTCAAGTTCAACAGCAAAATCAAACCGGACTCGCTAGTCGAACAAGCGCTTCCAAGCTACCTGTCTCTGTCTCTGTCTCTTCCCGCGTCTCGCTTCCGAGGGTTCTCAGACCATGATCTTGTCGAGCGGTGAGTGAATTGAACTCTATTCCAAGTCGGAGTCCGAAAAGTGAAAGTGTAAATCAACAATGACGTTGGGAAGTTCACGGATCTGCTTCGCTGGCGAACGAATCTATCAAACAGTGTTGAATACGACAGGAGGATTGAACGCGGTGAATAATCTATTCTATTGCGAGTACATCGAGCTAACTGCACGAAGGACACTAGGTTGACCGCGCTGCACAACGTTTCCTCGCGCAGACCCCATTCCATATCTTCTCAGGCTCCCGCTGTACAACGACTTCACTCGGACACCTCCTACCACTTAAACAAGCGCTTCCAAGCCGCCTGTCTCTGTCTCTATCTTCTCGCGTCTCGCTTCAGAGGTTCTGCTTCTCAGCCAAATCAATCGTCTTGATCGCGTCGCGGTGAGTGAATTGAACTCTATTCCAACTCAAGTCAACTTCCGAGTGCGAAAGGTGAAAGTGCAAATGAACAATGACGTTGGGAAGTTCACGCTGGCGAACGAATCTATCAATCAAGCACTTGCCAATCCTTCTGTGGCAGGTTGAACGAGTAGCCGAGTGCAAGTGCACAAAGGACCGACTTGAAACAGCGCCGCCCGACGTCTCCTCGCGCAGACCCCATTCCACACTTGTCATATTTCTCAGGCTCCCGCTGTACAACGACTTCACTCGGAACGCTTCTAAGCTACTGTCCTAGTCGGTTCTCCGTTCAGAGGTTCTAATTCTCAAACGATCAATCGTGTCGACTGGCTCAGGTGAACTGAACTCTATTTCCAAATCAAGACAATTTCCGAGTCCGAAAAAGTGAAAGGCGAACGAACGAATCAATCAATCAAACCAACTTGCCAATCCTCCTGTCGAGTCACATTGAACGGTGTTCTATTAGGTCGACTACACCGATTTAACTGCGCGAAAAGGCTTTCTTCTGGTTTGGACTCGCCGCCCAGTCCACGCTCTCTTGTCTTGGCATATCCCTGCGGCAACCACTCGGGTACCGGCTGGAACCGGAACGCTTCCACTTCCAAACTGCCTGCCTGTCTCTTCTTGCTTCTAGCTTCATGTTCAGAGGTTCTCCTTCTCAAAACAAATCAATCGTCATGATCATGTCAAGAGTGGAGCGCTGAGCGAACTCTATCTATTCCAAGTTTGATTCCAAGTTTCCTGTCGCGCGAAACCTAAAAATTCTTCCTTCCTTCCGCGCTGTCAATGACTTCAACTTGTTCGGGCATCTATCTGTCTAGAAACCATGGAGAAAGCCATCCTCGATTGAGAGAGTAATCCGTGTACGGATCCTGCCTTCCCGCCGCACGGTCAACGATGTACGTTTCTTCGCGTGGTCTCCAAGCTATTCTGTCGGATTTAGCGATGCAATGCGAGGAAACCCAATGGCCGCGCGGCTCAGCTCAGAACTTTTACTCGGGCTTGCTCTAATACACATTCGTTGTTGGTGTACTTGACCATTAACCGCCGCCGCCGCCCCCTCCTCCCCCACAACCTCCGCCTCCGCCTCCTCCGCCACAACCAGCACTCCCTCCACCACTGCTACCTCCACCGCATGCCGATCCGCCTCCTCCCCCTCCACCACCACCACCACACGTTACAAATCCGGGTCCCGACCCTCCTGTGCAACTGCTAAAGTTACTAGCACTGGCCGCTCCAACCCCAAACGCGCCGGCAGCCCATAACGCAGAAGCACGCCCAGGCGCCCGTCGCGTCTGAGGCGGAGGCTGATTAGCTGGGCGTCCTTGATGCACGGCGGAATTGAACGGGAGGGTCGGGTGGGTGTATGGGCTGGTCGACCGACAAGCTGCGGCGCTCTGATTTAATATCTCAAGTTAGATATGAATAAACATGCGAGGATAACGAAGGACTCGCCGTAGTACACCCTCCACGTTCGCCATTGACGATGCTCCCAGACGACGCAGCACAGTTCGAAATCCTTGCGGCGTTGACGAATAGCGGGACGGGGACGAGGAACGCTGGGTCCTGGATACACTTCGGCCCGTCGTCCTTGCCGCCTTTCTTCCCTTTCAACAGGCGATCCCGCGCCTTGTCCCCACCCACGGCGGGGAACACCGCGTCATGATCGCTAGGATGCGTCGCGTTGAGACTCTTCTCGAGCTGCGGAGGCTGCAGGTAGGACGGGTTGCCTTTGGTGCCAACCAGCCGGGACAGGCGCTGCCCGACGGTATCGCCTAGGAGCGGACAACCGCAGTAGGTGTATTGGACACCGAAGCGTTTCTTCCAGGCGGTGGAGGTCGTGTCGAAGGACGTCGAGAGCTTCGATTCTTCGACTTTGTCGTCGCTAGCTGAGGGATAAGTAGGGAAAGAAGGATAGATAAAACGCACTGGTCGATGAACAAGCCCACGTAGGTCTTTGTATCGTAGTAGTACTGTGGAAACGTCTGATCAATTCGGATTGTCGGGAGACGACGCACGTCGTAAGACCGCAACTGATGCGTGTGCCAAGCTAAGTCGATATCCAAGGTCGGCACGAGGAACAGCTGCGGAGAATCCGACATAAGATCCATGAACCTGTAGCTCTGTGAATAAAAAGATCGTCAGGAGAAAGATAGCCTTGCGCGTGATATCGAGCCAGAACATGCCACAGCGCAACTTCCTCGTCGATGCTCTTAAACGCACCGAGCCTTGTCCATCCGAGTTCGTACATCTTGCGAACAAAGGAACCTTGGCGGAGTACCGCGGAAACAAGCTCGACTGAGAAGATTCTGCCGTCCGTGTAGGCGTTCATTATCCGTTGAAAGCTGTACATTCGTCAGGAAAGTGGGCTATAAGAGCAAGCTAACGGCGAACTCACAGCCTCGCATCCGTCTTCAATGTCGTGTAGCATTTTCCTTTCAAGATGGCCAAGTTATAATTCGCCCGCTTCATGATATCTTTCGCATCCTGCTGGGCGCTCTTCGTCGACGGTTTGAAGGACGGGGAGAGTAACAGAGTCGATTTAACTCTACGTCCGTGGGCGAGATTCTTCATGTTGCCCGGAGTGTAGACTGTGCCTCTGTCGCGGCATTAGCATTAGATTATTCCAGCGGAAGGGAGGAACGCACGCGAGTAGGTCTCCCGGATGTCCTATATCCTGCCTCGCCAAATCCTCCGCCAGTTTACGCAGCGCGAGCGTATCGTGCGTTATATTGAAGAAGCAGTCCGCGGTCGGGTTGTTGCATACGCGGGTGAACTTGAGCTGTAGATATCCCGTTCCATCGGCGCATAAGAACGCTGGAATCGCACGTTAATTGCGAACGAAAGTGATCGAGGCAGACGTACGAGCAGAATTAACAGTCCCGCATTTCGGGCATGATACATCCTTGAGGAGCATCATAGGAATCGCCTCGAACGGGTCGAACGGCGTTTGAGTCATTCGGACCCAGTCCTGGACGCGCGAGTCCGAGTCGGAGGTAGGGACGTCGAGAAGTTGACCGAGGCCCATACCCTGAGACTCCGTGAGCTAACGGTAACGCGGTAGTGGATATCTCTCACCAGGGATGCGCCGAATGCTTTCCCCGCTCTCCATAGGCCTTTGAGTGCGCTGATTCGGATCGAGTCTTCGGTGTACCATCTAATCCAATCCAGTTGAGCGAATAGGTTTGGAGCGGAAGGAATCGTACCCTGGATTCAAAAGGTAGGAGTGCCAGACCTGCAATCGTCAGCTGTGAGAGAGACGAAGCACCCAGCGACGCACCATCAAGACGTCCAAAGGCGGGAGGACAGCCGCAATACCCTGCTCCCCGTCGGCTGGATGTAACGCCTTGCACCACCGCTCGAATCTACGATGCAGATTAGCATTAACGCCTCCGTGTCTGCCAGAGCACGGCACTCACCGTTCAACAGCAAACCCCACAAACACTGTCCATCGTCTCTCTTTCTCATCCGCCGGAGGGAAATATTCGACGCCGAGCTCTTCCGACGAGGTTCCCTCCACCCTGATCCGTAGTTCCGCGAAGGCGTGTAGAAGCGCGAGGTGGTCTTTCAGCTGGGCAACGTCGACGAAGGGTTTCGGCGTTTGCTTCCCACCGACGCGGAATGTTGCGAGTGGCGAGTAGGAAGGTGGTGTGGAGCCGGAGGGTGAGGGTGTCGGAGCCATGGGGGTACGGAGGGAAGGAGGAGGATTAGGGTGCTTTTATCTCGTCGTCGCATTGAGTTCCGACGGGAGATAAGCACAGCATCTTAGACAGCTTTTGGGCAAGGTATTTCCCGATGGCAATTGCCCGATGGAAGGAATTCTCTGCTCATGAGAGATTGCGCATGGCGTAGAAGGGGTAGACTGCTGTAACTGGTGATTGTTTCATGAATTGACGTACGCGTTTGGGGGCGGCCGACGCGGGAGGCTGTGGACGTTGGACCGCGACCAGGCTAGGCTAATCCGTGGAGGAGAATCTCTCTTTATTTCGGCGAAGGAGAGTTGCCAGCTGGTGGCAAGAGGCAAAGTGGTTTCGGCAATCACTGGCACGGATCGCCGCTCGTGAGCGTGACGTTACGCCCTTGCTCCGAACGCTCATCGTCCAAATGTATAACCCTCCTGCCTTGGAGCCTGTCCCGTCGCACCGTCTGCCCTGTATTCGCGCTGTCTTTGCTTCTCCCAACCACGACCAACCGATATGTCTCCATGCTGCCTTGTCTCCCGCAATGCCGGCCTTTCTCGTTGACCTACACCCTCCGACGCGCATTGACACAGATGAACGGCTGTGCGGCGCACGACCCTCGCTTCCCTTATAATATGAGCCGAAGTTCCGCCGGATTTGCGCTCCAAGTCCTCACGACTATTCTCATTCGAGGACTTCACGGCTTGCTCGCCGGCGCCGGAAGGGTATCGATGCTGTTGCTCGAGGTTCAATGCTTTCTCACCAAGAGCACCCGTGGTGTGTACAAATGCATGATTGTGGTCTTTCCATTCGCCCGTCTCGGCTATCGTTTCGCAGCGTCCCGACGTGTATCAGTCTTTCCTTCGTGTCGACTATGTGCTCCAAGGTTTGCTCGTCAAGCCGAACGTACACCTTCATCCTCAGTTTCCAATCGTCCTTTCCACGTACCCTGGTTTGCTACGTCGTGACGTTTGCCCTATTGAGCGACAAACGCTGAACGATTTCTCAAAGATTCAAACTTGCACTGGAGGTGTTCCTCGCTCTGGGAATCTTGTCCCTCCAATCGATTCCCGGGCTAAGTTGCCGCCCTCATCCGTGCGTCGCTTCCATATCATTGGCTCATTCACTCTGCGCGCGCCGTAGGTTCCACAATGCAGGACACCGCGACGCTGGAGGGAGGATGCGAGTTCGCGAACAGTTCTCTGCGTGCCCCACTTCAAGGGAGGGTGCTTATTCCCAACGGCGGCTGATGTCTTTATTATAGCAGCGTACGCCCTGCCTATTCTGCGCGGAATCGGCTAGTCTTTGGAGCGGGAGCGCCAGTAGCGCCGTGGCTTGTGCGCAGTTGATGTTTTTCGCCTCGAAGGTTCGTTCCTTTCGACATCGTCACGCTTCTTATTGGCCTTCCTCCGCAACCTTTGTGTCGACAGTTGCCTGAAGCCACCTCATTCCCCATCGTTACTCTCAAAGACCACGCCCTTCGCTTCAGTATTTTCCTCCGAGCGAACCGCCGGCATCGACGATCGCGCTTCCTGTTCCATGAAGGTCCTTCAACAATGTAGCTTGGTTTGAAAACGATCTAGGTCTCAGGATCCTTGCTGACTCGCTGATCCTCGTAGTGCTCCAATCTCAGCTCTCTCAGGAACCACCTGCGCTCGGCAGCGAGCAAGATGTGGGTCCAGGGCGGAGTGTACAGGGGAGACAGGCGGGCAGGTTCGATGTGGGAGCGTCCGAGTCTGTTCGTTAGCAGCGCCGGCGGATTGGAATCAAGTCTGGAATTCTTCTGCGTAGCCAATCGTTCGAAGAATAAACGGAATCGAGCTATAGACGCTGTAATTCGGTGTACTTCCAATTGTTTGCTCCCGATTACCACGGCAGTTCATCTTTTAAGTGTAGCACCGACAGCAGTTTGAGCGCGACTAGGCACGATGAGCCAAAAGTACCTCTTTCGTTCAAGAACCGGACAAAATAACTCGCAAAATGATCTCTAATTGAAGCGGCGTGTAGTCTCCTTCGGCCGCGACGAGGACATTCCTCTGGGCCCGAATTCTCTCTGTTGCTTAGTTCATTGACTCGACCGTGTCTCAATTCGATTATCCGAATGCGTGCATCAAAACTTCTTGCTCTTGACTTCCATCATCGACGTCGCCCATTCGACGCAATCCCCGACCCACCGTTGGAACCGCTGCCCTGGAGAGCTGCGGAGGAGACGCCGGCGGAGAACGGGCTACAGCCGAGAGGAGAGGTTCCGAGTGGGCAAAGATGGATGAGGAAGCCGTTGGGCGGAGTTGAGGAGATTCATTGAAGGTCCGTCTGGCTTCCATATTCGTTTTTCTTGCTCTAACATTACACACAGCTCGGGCTCGTGTTCGTCCTCGGCGTAGCCACGTCGCTTCTTCGCCTTTGCATCCACTTCCCCAGCCGCAAAACCGCACCCATCCCCATAGTCGCCAGACTCGTCATCTCACGACCACTGGCACCGCGGCAGTCGCATTCCCTCATCTCAGACGGAGGTCAGGGTCCGAGTCGTCGTACGGAACGCGCTGTACCGACGCGACGGTCACACTTCCTTCTTCCTTCCGCCCACCACATCCACCTTCCGACACGACCACGATGGCCGACTACGCCTATGCGTTCAAGGCTCCGCCTACCCACCCATACTACCAGCATCCGGCGACTCAGTGGGACACCCCTCGCCCATTCTCCACCCCCACCCAGGCTCAGAGCTTGCTACCGTATCCACACGCGCATACATCCTCGTCCTCGCAGAGCCTCGCCAGTGCTCCTCCTCAGCAACCAGCACAACCCGAACAACATCCAGCGTCGCTGCTCTGGACCTCGCTCGAGCCATGGATGGACCAAGAGTACGCTCGTCAAGTCTGCAGTTTGCTGGGCTGGGACGCCCGTGTGCGAGTCCCGCCTCTCGATGGTGTGGTTGCCGGTGGGACGACGGCGAATAACGCGGGATATGCAGTCTTGACGTTTACGAGCTCAGCGGCGGCTACGGCGGCATTGACACAGGTGTGTATTCGTTCTCCTCTCGTCTCGCCACGCATATATCCATCCCTCCTACGTTGCCTGGGGTCTTTTCTCCCGTCTCGCCACTCATTTTCGCGCATATACCCCCTGGTTTTTGTCTTTCCCATGCCTTCTTCCATTCTGGGCGGACAATGCACGTCAACGACGTGATATTCGCTACGCGCATTGTCCTCCACATGGCTGGCCCGCGCGCGCGATTCTCGCTTGCCTCGAGCTCCTCATCGCGTTTTACTGACTACCCCTCCCAGATCAACTCGGGCGCCTCTACCATCCCCTCCATCACCGGCCACTCGTCTTCCACCACTTCCACGACTTCTAACCCTTCCTCTACCTCGACGATGACTATGCCCAACTCGTCCCGAAGCTTCGTTATGGGTTGGGCTCCCGCTGGACTGGCCGTTGCACCGACTGCGAGTCCTCCCAGCTCGTCACCACCCTCGACAACGTCGTCCTATGCCAGCCTCGTTTCGCCTACCTCTCTACTCTCGCCCGTTAGCGCCGGCTCGGGTCACAGCAACGGACACCGCTCGGGGTATACGCACGCCATGTCTGTCCATTCCGCACCGACCCACCCGTACCCGAAAGAATACAGCATCTTCGTCGGCGACCTCGCACCAGAGACGAGCAACAGCGACCTCGTCGCCGTCTTCCGCAACCCCGTCCTTGGTCTGCGTAACGACCGCGCGCCGAAGTTTATTCGCCCGTTCACGAGCTGCACGAGCGCCAAGATTATGCTGGACCCCGTTACGGGCGTTAGTCGGGGGTATGGATTCGTTCGGTGAGTTGTTTTTCTGCTATGAGTATGGGCGATTGCTGAGACGAAACGATAGATTCACCGACGAGGCGGACCAGCAACGCGCGCTCATCGAGATGCACGGACTGTACTGTCTGTCGCGGCCGATGCGTATTTCGCCTGCGACGGCGAAAGTCACGCCACCGACGACGACGGAGGGTGGGCTCGCGGGATCGTCGAGTTTGGGCAATATCGGGGCTGCGAGGGAGACGGTCCCGCTGCCGCCGAGTGTGTCTGCGCCGATAGCGACGGCGAGCTATTACCCTCAAGCACCGTCGCAGCCGCCCAACGACTATTACGCTCAGCCATCGGCGGCTATACCTCCCGCGTCGCACCCTCTTCCTCACCAACGTGCTCTCCCGCCGTCCGTCCAACAACCCCCCGCATCCGCACTCTCCGTACCCGACCCATCCTCCTCGTCTTCAACCGCCGCCGAATGGAAACACCACGCGCACGCACGCGCCATCCTCGGGAACCTCATCGGGCCGAACGGGGAGCAGCTCACGAGCACGGACCCGTACAACACGACTGTTTTTGTGGGAGGGCTGAGTCCGCTTGTGGGCGAGGAGACGTTGAGGACGTTCTTCGTGCCGTTTGGGGAGATTCATTATGTGCGTTGTTTCTTTTGTTTGAAGGGCTTTCGCGGTTTCTCCTTGACGATGGCGTTTTTTTTGTTTTGTCCTTCCCTTTTGTTGTCGCGTGGTTCTTTGCTCGACCTTCGCGTCTTTCTCTCGATTGTCCTACGACTGCTTTCTCTTCCCGTTCCTCGTTCCCCTCCTTCTCATCGTTCCCTCTTTATGCTCGACCTTGCGTCCGTCGATACTGACAACCCGTTCCAGGTCAAGGTGCCCGTCGGCAAACACTGCGGATTCGTCCAGTTTGTGCGCAAGGCGGACGCGGAGCAGGCGATCGAGAGGATGCAGGGCTTTCCGGTCGGCGGGAGCAGGATTCGTTTGAGCTGGGGAAGAAGTCAATGTACGTCTTGCTGCTTCTTCCTTTCGTCTCGAGCAGGAGACTGACGTTAACGCCAGACAAAGCCGCTCAAGCCGCTGCTCAGGCTGCTCAAGCCGCTGCTCTCCAAGTACCACCGTCGCTGCCGCCGTCTCTGCAACCTCAAGTCCCCGTCCAGTCGGCGACTGGGATAACGCCGCAGATGCTGGCGGAGATGACGCAGGAGCAGATTGTCGTACTGCTCCAGAAGTTTGGCCCGCAGGCGCTTTTCGGCGGGAACGGCGCGGGTGCCTCGCCAGCAACGACGACGACGACGGGATACACTCCGAATAGGACTACGACCGACCCGTATCGCGGCTTCAACGCGTCGCCGAGCTCGACTACACCCACCACACATGCGCCGCAATACACGGAGGAGGGGATCAAGGTTGCCGTACGACGGGACGACGGGCCTTTTGGTCATGGCTTTGCACAGCGCCCGGCGTCTGCCTCGTCGTCGTCCTTCTCGCCGTTCTCCCCCGACCCGAACGCCCACCACGCGCAACAGCAACAGCCACAGCCGAGCGGGCTGTATCCCCATCTCCCGGCGCAAGATATGCTCGCGATGCGGCGGGACTCGTATTCCGGGGTTTTGCCTCTGCCGCCCACGAACACGAGCAAGTCGTACGCTCCTGGGTGGATTACCGGTGCTAGTGCTGGTGGGAGTAGTAGCCCGACGCGGGGGTATGCTTCCGGCGTCGGCGTCGGATTCTCGTCTGGCACCACTAGTCCGCCGTCCTTCCAAGTCAATCACTACCAGGTCCCGCCGGACTCGAGCTCGAGTCGCCAACCCATCTCGCGACCAACGTCTGGCGTTTCTGTGCGGGGGGAGGATACTAGGGAATGGATGGACGATTTGAATGGGACGCTTGCGAGTCTAGATTTGGGGTTGGGCTGGGGCCGCTTGAAGACGCGGAGTGCGCCGGCGAGTGAGGAGAATGCGAGCGCGAGTAGTGGAGGGAGCGGGAGCGTGCAGTTTCGGATGACGTCGTCGCCTTGAGCGTCTTGTCTTGCGTCGTCACCGCCATATCTTTCCTCGTCATCACCATCGCCATCACATCCTTCCTGCACCGTCGCCGACATCCTTCCTCGTCTCCATCGCCGACATCCTTCCTGGTGGCCATCGACTCTTTCTCCGCCGTCGCCATCGACTCCTCCTCCGCCGTCGCTTCCATCTGTATACCAAGCTCAAGCATAAACGGAACGGAAATATCGTATTATCGTATCAGCCCTTATTTTTTTCTTTCCTCTCTCCCTCTTCGCCTTTCGTCTCGCTATCGCATACATCGTCTCTTCTCCCCCTCTATACTTTCCACTTCTCTATGATCTCCCTCTCCCTCTCCTCTCCTCATCTCGCTACTACCCTCGCGCACAGTCCTACCTGCACACCAACGTCTATCCTGTTACCAAAGTCCTGTTTTGTCTCTCTCGAGCTCTTTTTTACGTATCGTTTTTACTCTCCCAGTTACTCTCTCTTCGCGCATACTATCTCTCGGACTCGGACTCTCATGAAAAACCCGCAAAGCAATTAGTTGGTTAGTTTAGTTTAGTGTTTACGTCTACGTACTATTTCCGACTGCCTACCTGGCCAGACTAGGAAGCTGGCCACTTGCTTCATACAGAGTGTAGTTCTTGTTCTGGTTGAAATTTCAGTGGCCTATAATGTTGGGACATCCTAGATGCTCCTTCTCACCAAGTTTGAAAGAAATCGGACGAGTTGATCCAGAGTTGTGCGAATCACTGCATTCGGGCCCTTTCTAGCCGAAGGGTTCACCGAGATTCGCCGAGGTAAGGGCGGCTTTATCTAGCTTGATCTTGGTTCAGCTTGCCTTGTCTAGGAGCATCAGCTAGGACACCTTCGTCGAGCTTCGGCGAGTTTAACTAGACGAGGCTCATCGAGGTTTGGCGGGCTTCGGCTAGGTGTATCTAGCTTGATCGAAAGTTCAGAAAGCCGTCAATTGGCGTCAGATAGCACGGGAGGGCCTCTTTGAGCATACTAGAATCGAATTGAGACCAAACGGACCAAGCGGACCCTGTATTTTGAGTTGATGGCCGGACCTCTCAACAACCGACTCCAACTCCACAGCTTCCTATTGATACCCTTTATCTAAAAGAGCTCTCCTCGGGTGTCAACGAAGCTCTCGGCATTGCGTCATGCCCACACCTCTGGCCTTCGCCTGCCTGATCGGGCTGATTTAGTCTCCGCTCGCACCGCTCCCGGCCCGCGCAACAGCTTCCATTCGCCACGTATCGCCACGCGTTCTCACTGCCTTCGTGCTGCGACCGCTTTGGCTTTCTTCCCAATACCACCACCACCTTCTCCAGTCTTCCGCATGCCGCCGAAACGCTGGCAGATCTGGACTTATCCCGACGCTAATCTTACCTGGGGTGCTGTCCAGCGCGGAATCCCACACAAATGCCATACATGCGGCATTCTGTTGCTGACGGGCGAGCGGGCAGGCTTTTGCTGTGGCCCCAATGGCAGCAGGTTCAACGATGTCAAACCGCTCCCTCCTCTCCCTGCCGACTTCTCTGTCTTCATCAATGATCCCCGCATTTCCTCGCTTTCACGCCGACTTAATCTCATCCTTTCCTTCGCGTCGCTTGAAACCACCCACCCCTTCCCTACACGACCAAACGGCCCGCAGGGTTTTGTTACCATCGCGGGTCGTGTCTATCACCGTGTTCGTCCGAATCACCACAACTCTAGCGTCCGCTGGCTGCTATACGATGGCCATGAGGATGTAGAGGTGCCCCACGCAAACTCCCAGTGGTTCGCAGAGGTGCCGACCTCTTGGATAACCGCTTTTCGGTATTCTCTGCTCCGAGTGAACTCCTTCGCATCGTCTCTGCGCTTTCTCGGTCAAATACGCTCCGCGGCAGGTGCCGAAAACGCTTCGCTCATTCTGGAAGACAAGGGGACGGCGGAGATAGCTGCCATCATGTCTTATTCCAACACCACTCAGGCGGAGATCAAAGCTCGGCGCCTTATCGTCATAACCTCCGACGGTGACAACCAATCGGTATCTACCCTGAGTCGGTTTTGGGAACCACTCTCATACCCGCTCTTCTTCCCGCACGGCACACTCGGTTGGGGACTCACCGATAATCGTCCCCTCGCTACGCTCGATGATCCTAATCCAGTCGCAGACCTTCCGACTACACAGATGTGGCATTACCGCGCCCGCCTCTTGCGCGAGCCGCGTTTCCAGATCTTTGGGCGGCTCGCCAACGAGTATATGGTCGATATGTTCAGTCGAGAGCTGGAGTCTCGACTAGCCTATATCCGTGGCAACCAGCAGCGTCTGCGCCAAAACGACGCCGCCCTCATGGGATCGGCGGATACGGTCGAGCCTTCAGAGAACATTTATCTGCCATCCTCCTTTCTCGGTTCTTGGCGCTGGGCATCAGAGCAGGTTTCCGACTCGCTAGCGATCGCAGCAGCGCTTGGCAACCCCACATTCTTTATCACCATGACGTGTAATCCCGACTGGCCCGAAATTCAGTCGCAGCTGCGTCCGGGCCAAACATTCGCCGATATCCCAGTGGTCGTCGTGCGAGTGTTTAAGCGGAAGCTCACTCTGCTGCTCGAGGCTTTGAAGTCGATGTTTCCGAATGTCGGACGACCAGTTTACTGCATATACTGCATCGAGTTTCAGAAGAGAGGGCTCCCGCACGCACACATCCTCATCAAATATCTCCACGGTTGTATCGAGCCAGCAGACATCGATTCAGTCATCTCAGCCGAGATTCCCGACGATCCGGATGACGCGCGCTTGGTTCGTAAATATATGATGCATTCCCATCCTAGCAGCAACGCCGAGGCATCCAGGTACTGCCAGCGGACAGATGAACATGGAGTGAGAAGATGCCGCTTCCGCTATCCTTTTGCCCTCCAACCCAACACCACGATCGATGCAGAAGGACGTGTGCACTACCGCCGGCGCAAACCCGGGGATGAAATGGTTGTTCCCCACTGCCTTCCACTCTTACGACAATTCCGATGCCATATCAACTTCGAGGCTGCCAGCACATCCCATCTCTTCCAATATTTATTCAAATATATTCACAAACGTGTGTTCCTCTCCTTCGTGTCTCGCATTTGGCAGCTGGCTAATCATACACGTTTAGCGGGATGTTCAACGCGGTACCGAATCTCCGATCCGACTGCTCCTGCCGAAAACCGCCCAGCTGTCGATGAGATCAAAGATTTTTGGGACGCCCGCTACCTTTCCGCCGGCGAGGCCGCATGGCGGATCCTCGGCTTCCACGTTGCACAGAAGGTTCCCGCCGTGACTGCGCTTCCAGTGCATCTCCCCGATTCAACGACTCCCGCCGTGACTGCGCTTCCAGTGCATCTCCCCGATTCAACGACTCATCACCAGTATGCAAGGACTGGCGGTGCAAGTACACTCTCCTCCCTCAACCGCTATTTTCTTCATCCGGTCGGATCATTCTCCGTGGATGGTGTTATACGCCGCTTCGATGACTATCTATCTGATCCTCCGTTTGGCTTGCCAAACGGTGGCTGTGCAGCCAGATCTCCCTCGGCTCGGCTTTGCTCGGCTCGGCTGGGGTACCGTCGGGATCCCGTCGTCGAGGGCGCCGCGATGGCGCCGGTCCCGTGCTGATCCCATCTGATCTGATGGGGCAGCCGGCGCAGGGAGAGGCGCGCGTCTGACGTCGGCGGTTCGGTCCAGGTCGGGGACCGTCGCGGGGGGAGCGTCGGTGCCGTCGCGATGGCGCCGGTCGCGACGTGATGCCATCGTTTATGATGGCGCAGCGGACGCGGGAGGCGAGGAGCGGGCGCACCGCCTCGGGTGGGGCGCCGTCGGGACGGCGCCGTCGAGGAGATCGCGATGGTGCCGGACCCGTCGTGATCCCATCTGATGGGACGGCGCTGCGGACGAGGGAAGGGCCTGTCGGCGACGTCGTCGGTTTGCTTAGGTAAGGGGACCGTCTGGCAGCGTTTTCTGATGCGATCAGGAATCCGGTGGTCCCGTGACGATACGACCCGAACTGCCGTCACAGCAGCCCGAACGAGCGTTCCAGCACTCTGAAAGGGCTTGTGCGACCACTAATAAGCCGAACCGGGTGCCAATAAGCCAAACCGAAGGTCGGGGTGGGTTGCCACATCATGTCACAACCCAGCCCAAGCGACCACAACCCAGCCGGAGCCCAACCGGGCGCGGTACAAGCCAAACGGAAGCCAAACCAGCGCTCAGATGTGCGCACCAACAAGCCAGACCAGATGTGAAGAACCCAAACATAAGCCAAACCGGCGCTTCAGAAGCCAGACATAAGCCAAACGAAGTGCACAGAACCCGACCAGAAGCCAAACGAACACTGTATAAGCCAGTGTTGTGGATAAGTAGATAAGCCCTTATCTTAATAAGCCCTTATCTGCAGATAAGGTAAGCCCTTAGCTGGGCTGGAGATTTTGATAAGACCCTTACTATCCCTTATCACCGCAAATACATTTATTATCTAATCAATGATCACATCATAAAATTTCCTCGACCGCCTGCTCGCTCGCCATGCCCAAGCTCGGAGACATCTGGGGTCCCTTTCACCGCAGTCAAGACAAGCCCAATGGTGCCCACAACCGCGCGACCCATCTGCGTTGCATCTTGACGCACAAGCCCGAGTCGGCGCCGATAGATGTCGACACTGACTTGACGAAGAATATCGCGCTCATTGAGAACGAGCCGTGGTTTCCGGGTGGTGCATTGACAATATCGTTGTTGGTGGCCACACTGACAGGTTTCCAGCTCTGCGACAGTCTGCTGCTATCAAGAAGGAATACTGCAATGGCGAGAAGACCACGATGGCAGCCCATCTGCGCCGGTGCCCCAACTCGACAGCTGCTGAGAAGGCTCTTGCTGCGGAGGTTGCACCAACGAAGGAGGAGAAGCTTGCTGCCGAGAAGAAGGTGAAAGAAGCTGCCGCGAGGGAGAAGCGCAAACGGCAGGGTCAAGACGATAGTGACCAGGAGGCGGATGATGAGGGAGCGGGACAGCAGGTGCCGACGGGGAAAAAGAGACGCAAGATTGGAGCGGCGGTGGAGAAGGCGATGTCGCAATCCAAGCTGCAAGGGTACCGGGGCGTCGACATGCCGTTCAGCAAAGACCAGGCAGAAGCTATTGCAGACCAATTTCTCCGTGCAACACAATCCGCAAACCTTCCGGAGAGATGGGTGGACGACGTAGAGGTCATAAAGCTGCTCTTGATGATGCGCTCTTGTGCTCTGGACGTCATCCCGTCGCGTGGCGTGTTGGGAGGGACGCTGCTCGAGCGCGCTAGTAACCGAGTCGACGGGGAGATCCATCGAAAGGTGCACGGGGAGGATGTTATGCTCAAGTGTGTATTCCATCGTTTCTGTCTTGCGTTTCTGACGGCTTGAAGCACGGATGGGTGGCGAAGCAATGCACGGGACAATGTTGCGGGTATCCAATTGAACTGGAAATTCCAGGTGAGTTACGGGTTCTGGTCGCCGCTATGTGCTCACGGCTTGATCTCAGACTCTCCTCGTCGACATTTTGCGGACCAACAGGTGGAAGAAAGACGGAGAGTCGCTGTCGATTCGATTCGCCGGCATGATTGACAGCACGGAGGAAAAACTCGGGTGCATTGTCCGCGGCTTTCTCACCGACAACGATGGCGGCAGCAAGCGCGGACGCAATCTCCTCCAGGATATGCGACAGTGGCTCATGACGTTCCCTTGCGTCGCCCACCAAGGTCAACTCATCTTGGGTGATTACTTCAAGGAGTGTCCCGAGGCAGCGGAGCTTGCAGAGGAGCTCATCGAGTTTGTGAATTGGCTGAATAATCACGACAAGGTGCGAGAGATTTTCCGAGCTGTTGAATTGACTCAATAACTGCAACAAGATACGAGAGATCTTCGACGACCAACAACGGGCAAATAACGGTCTCGCCCAGGCCTATATCTTGGCAAATCTCACCCGCTGGACAACCCACCTCGTCGCATTCCTCCGCTTCCGCTCACTCAAAACCCCCATTCGCACTGCCATCCTCAACGACCGCGACAAGATCATTGCAGCCCAGGTCGGCGTCGAGGCGAATCGGCGCAAGGCCGAGGCCCTTCGAGCGGACGCTATCTCTCACTGCGAGTCGGTGGAATCGAATACGTGGTGGGACCGTCTTGACGTCGCCATCGCCGACATAGAACACATCTGCTATCTGACCAACATCGCACAGAGTGACCACGTCCGTCCCGATCAGTTTCTCCTCGCCCTCGGCGGGCTATTCCTCCATTTCCGCAACCACAAGAACAAGGATCTCGGGAAGCGCATGTGCAAGCGTATCGAAAAGCGCTGGAAGGAGCTCGATCAAGTCGTTTTCATCCTTGCTCTCGTATTTAACCCGTTCCAGGGTGTCTCGCGTTTCGGAGACAAGGCAAATGTGGACGCATTTATCCTCTGCGCGGCGCTCGTAAAGGTTTGTGATCTCCACCGAGCATCTCCCAGCTATTCACTCATCATAATCCAAAGCTGTTTGAGCGCGTCCATTCTCGTCCGCCCGCCACACCTCGTTCTGTCGAAGAAGAGGCTGCATACAAAAGTGCCTTCAAGACTCGTACGCAAAACCTACATACAAGCGGTATACTCTACCTCAGCAAGACCGGCTCGTTTGCAAGCTGGAACGAAGAAGACTCATTGGCGAAGGGAACCCATGTAAAGCTGCATGTGTGTTGCGCTCGTGTCTTTGCTGTTTGAGGTTATCTGACCGAGTCCTGTTTGTAGGGAGAGGACCCGATCCCGTTCTGGGATGTGTTCAAGGCCAATACGCAGGTCTGCGAGCTTGCGACATTCGTTCAGATGCTGCTTTACCTCGTCGTTAATCAAGCCGGCTTAGAGCGCACCTTCTCCGACTTCTCTAACAAGAAATGCAAGAAGCGTGCCCGTCTCAGCCTCAAGAAAATGGCGCAGCAGAGCAAGGTACCGTCCTGGTTGCCTTCTGTTGCTGCAACGCTGATTCCCCGTAGGTCACTCGAGCGATTCGTGAAGAGCAGCGTGCCGAGGGCCTGTACCAAACGCGGGATGGCCGTAAGCATCAGGAAAACCCGGATTTCATAACTGTTCGCTAATTAGCACTCACCGGTCAGAATCCTGATATTCTGGCTAATCTTCGCTAGTGCCAAACATTTCTGATAATTCACATAAATTATGGCAGATTATGCCGACAGAGATCAATAGTGTCAAACGACTCGGAGACATGTCCCCACTCGCCACCTCAAAGTCCCATGGGCATGCAAACTCCAAAGGAGCATACATACGGACGGCAAAGTCGGCTCAGGTGGCACGAAGTCGTTCACGAAATTCTTCTAAGTCCCGCATCACTAATCTGTCAGCAATGACATGTATTCGGCGCCGCTTCCGTGGCCATCAAACGTGCCAGCACATCGGTTATGCGTGACACGTCAGAAAATTTTCTCTTCCTTTCGCCCATGTTGCCCACTCCCGCTCAAGCGTCTTTCGCTGTCCTCGGCGGTCGAGCCTCCCGTGAGTTCATCCCCAGGCCAGCCTTATCATTCTCACCTCTCTCACCCACAGTTGTAGGCGCTGCCCACCATTGGCACTGGTTCGTGCCAGCACTATACGACTGTCGTACACCGCAGGAACTCCGCTCAAGCCGGTGCGTCTTTCATCTCCCGTCCCCATATTCGTGACTGACAAGGTTAGCTCTACTCTGGAACCGCTTGCCGTCGTTGGCATTGGTGCTCCCTGGCGAGGAGGAGGATGTCCTTGATGCGGTTGGCCAGGCTCATCGAGCTTCCGAGGGTGCGTGCATTTTTTTCTTCTCTCCTTTCCCTCGCCTTATCTTTTCTACTTGAGAACTGTGTGCTACGGTGTGTTGGTTTACTACCCGTTGCATATCTTCTGACGACGTGCTTAACCTCAGCTACCCCTCATTCGCACCTTCCTCATTCGCACCTTCCTTTCCGCTGCGCCCCCATCTTGTGCCCGCCAATGTCCCCGCCCGCAACCCACGCCGTCGTCGCTCCCGCTGGTTTGAGTACGTCCCACCTGTGGTGTCGGTCCATCTGTGCTGACCGAGACATTTTCCCAGTTCGCTGATGGTCGCGGCGGCAATCCCGTCATGACTGACCTCGAAACCACTCCAGTGAGTATGGCTTCATCTTCCCTCCTGCTGCATGCTCATTCAAGCCCCAGAGATGTTGCCCCCGTTCCGGATTGTCGTACATGCCGGGCGGTCATACGGTGGGTAGTGAGTTTGGGTGTGGGTCTTGGATGGCGGGCAGGCTTTTGGCACGCACCTTTGTATTTGATAGTTCTTGAATATAGTATGCTCTACAAGCTCCTTGCAATATGTTGGGTATCAATCAAGGCAAGAAACTCGATGGACATTCTAAGAAATTGCGTGAAAACTCTGTCATAAAACACGATAAAGCTCAACTAATCCTCATAGTTCATCATTATAAAAGGGGGGGGTAGCTAATCCTACATTTTCAAATTCCTACATTCGGTGCTAATTAGCGCCGATTATCAACGATTATCAAAGATTATGGGATTCGGGTTTTCCTGATGAGAACCACGACGAGAGAGACATCTGGTCTCTCCTCCCCGTACCTCGGTACGCCGAGGCGGCAGCGCTGAGCGACACGGACGGCGAAGAGGGAACGGTCGAGTCCGTCCTCATCCGCTCGAAAGCTGCATGGCGCAAGCAGCTTAGCAAATGGCAGGAGGGGATGCAGGAGATCGAGGATCTATCGGACGACGAGCTTCCGCCCACCGCTGCGCCGCCTAAAGCGACCCGTGCGCCGCGCTCGTGGCTTCCCATTACACTCGAAGCGCTATTCGGCGGACAAGTCGCAAATCCGATCAAGCTCAAACGGCGTCGGCAGGCGACTACCGAGGAGAGTCGACTCATGGAGTTGTTGGCAGCTGAGCATAGCGACGAGGAGCCGGATGCGGGCGCGATGGAAGGGTCCGGGGATGACTATGAAGAATAGAAAATCGAGCTCTTTTACGGTGTAGCTGAGCGACCTAATCGGGAAATAACCCTTATCTGACACCCTTATGTGTGCACCCTTACTAACCCTTACATTGCAGATAAGCCCTTACTGAAAATTGGTACCCTTACTAAGACCCTTATCCACAACACTGGTATAAGCCAAACACAAGCCAAACCGAGTGCAAATAACCCAACCAGAAGCCAAACCAGCGCTCTACAAGCCAAACGCAAGCCAAACGAGCACCGCATAAGCCAACCAGAAGCCAAACGAAGCTCAGCTGTGGACACCAGAAGCCAGCCCGTGCCTGTAGAAGCCACATAGAAGCCGATCCAACAGTGTAGAAGCCAGTCTATATTCGACCTGGAACCAATGCAGAGTGAGTCAGTTACCAAGGTCCATGAACTGTGAAGAGAAACTCGGCCTGAATGAATGCCATCTTGTAACTTGACCTCAGAGTTAAAAGAAACGGTCACTGTGACACATTACATAATCTCCCAGATATATAAGGAAGGGGGCAGGCCAGTTGCAAGGCCGCTTTTTGATCCCCATTTTGATCTATCAGCTTACGTAAGTGATGCCATCAATCTTGCCACTCGCTTCTTGCTCTTGGTGTCCTTCTTCCACTGCATTCGGTGGTTCCATCATGTGATATGATCTTGTAACTCACAATCCGAGTTGCAAGATGAATGTGTATGCAGTTCACCACCTTTTAACTCAGTACCCGAGTTAAAAGTTCGCATTCCCACATTCCAACTTTTAACTCAACACCCGAGTTAAAAGTTCGCCTATGCACATATGATATTGTCTTGCAACTCACAATCCGAGTTGCAAGATGAATGTGTATGCAGCTCACCACCTTTTAACTCTGTACCCGAGTTAAAAGTTCGCATTCCCATATTCCAACTTTTAACTCAACACTCGAGTTAAAAGTTCGCTTATCCACACATGATAATGTCTTGCAACTCACAATCCGAGTTGCAAGATGAATGTGTATGCAGCTCACCACCTTTTAACTCAGTACCCGAGTTAAAAGTTCGCATACTGATACTATCCACAGTCTTTGACATTCAACCACAATCCAATGGCTGCCTTTGATGTTGTGAGTCCAGCGAACAAGAGCTGTACACAACTAATAAGCCTTTCAGACAACCATTCAGATGGTCAACGCACAGTTTGACCTTCTCACAACACCCTTGATGGACATCCCAGGTCTTCGCATTAACACCACTGTTAATACCTTTGTCTGCTGCGCTACGCTCATGCCGCTTGCTGGTGCCAAAGTACATATGGTGACCTACCACAAGAGCTCCGTCTCGGCAGCTCTCTCTGCAGAGATGGCTGGAGCAGCGACTCACTATAACCTTGCGCTAAAAACTCTACCCGACTTTGCCGCCTCTGTCACTGCTGTTCCTGCTATCTCCGGTCTCATAACCATGTGGGACAAGGACAAATGCTCGGAGTGTGGATATATGTCGGCTCCGGATGGTGTCATCAGGCACATCAAGACCAAGTGCAAGCAGGCTCAGCCACTGCATGGGCTCGCATGTCAACAAGCGAACTCTGGCAGTTCTCGAGCTTATTCCATGTTCTCCCTGCACAAGCTCCGGCCCCAGGGACTCCAGGCTCAGAAGGACCGGCCACTCCAGGCCCCGAGGCACCATCGTTCGTTGACGACTTGCGAACATTTGACTGGATGGGAGCAGTCCTTGCCAAGGCACCAAGCGCGCCACAGGTGACGCCTTGGCTTCGAAAAACCCACTGGCACGAGTCTGGACTGCAGGCAAAGGCTGCGGACATCGCAAAATTCCTGGGACATCCTGAGGCAAAGGGCCCGTTCGGATGGCTCATCACCGATGTGAAGGTCTACTTTGCAGACATTGTCAACCTCATCCCAAATACTCCGCCGCTGGTTCGCATGATACTTAACAGCCCTGTGCCGGATGAGAAGTGTGTTCATTTCAACTTGTAACTCAAAGCCCTCCTTAAAAGTTTTTTTAGAGGAATAAATCGCACTCCACTTGAGGACTTCCAGAATGGCGCCTCTACCAGAAATCAATATGCTCGGCTTGTGGTGTCCCTCCTCCATGTTCTCCTTCGTCCAACCAACCTCTTCTCCATTCCGAAATCCCCTGCTCTCATTCAGGCCCTCGCTCGCATCCGACAAGATGGCCTTCACCCTGTCTTCCGAGCCCTGTGGATGACAGAGTGGAAGGAGACTGAAGACTGTTCCATGCCTGATCCGACCATGGTCTTCTTGATGGTTCAAGCCTTGAACAAGACAGGCGAGTTCCAAACCGCAAAGCAGAGCTCTGGGCCGATTACTCAACTTGGGTGGGCCATTCGCATGGCATGCCTCATGGAGGTGCATCAAATGGTGGCCAGGAAGGAATCAGCGGACACAACTGTCAGTGTTGAGACTGTGAAGCACTATCTTATTCCGCCCAAAAAATAGCTGCTCGTTAATGACCCCTACGGCCCCACACAACTCAACCGCCGGAAATTACCTGAGTCAGTGCTAGCACATGCACCAAAAAGTTTCTGGGAACCCTGGTAAATTTCCCAGAGTCGCCTACCATCACGCATGGTGACTTACCCATGTGCTGAACCTAGCCCCACTGAATTGAACTAGGCCAAATTCGGCCCAGAGTCACCATTAGGAAACACCCCAGTCCTTGTGGGAGCCCCGGGAAATTACCCGGAGCACGTGATCCAATGGCACCCCACCAACCGCCAACCAACTTGAATCGGCAGCCGCCCTGAAGTTGTCACCACCCTGTTGACCCCAGGTGATTACCCGGAGCCCGTGATCAACAGACCCCTAGCCCACACTCATGCTACAAACTCGGTGCCCACTTTTCTTGGAGCTCCCCAAGAAGTGGGCTCCGTGTGTGTCGTTCGTTGTCATTGTCGAAGCGGGGGAAAGGAACAGCAAAATGGATAGCAACCATTGGATATGCCAACCATTGGAACTTGCAAAAACTCCTGACTTGCCAACTACCACCCGTTAGCTCACACTGAACACACACACACGATGAAATATACTCACTGTGGTCAAAAAAAAAAAAAAAAACAAGTCAGTTAGCAGTTCGCAACACATCCTAACTCGCGGAACCCGGAACATACAATTCATCATGAGCCATCAACGGCGGGAAATTTCCCGGAGCACGTGATCCATTGGCAACCCATGTTCCGCCAACCAACGGCCAGCCAACCACCACCTTGGACACAGGGAGTGAAGTCATCACCAGCCATCGACTCCGGGTAATTTCCCGGAGCACGTGATCCTTGACACCCAACCGACGGTTACCGACCGTCGACTCGGACTCAGACAGAGTGGGACTCTCTCAGTGAGAGAGTGGAGTCGTTCACGCCAGTAGCCCATTGGGCCGGGCAGCCCAGCCACGGCCCGAACTCGGGCCCGACTCGAACTCAGGGAATCTCAAGGCCCGAGCCCTATGCCCGCCCAGGTCCGGCCTGCCACACGCCGACGGATGAGGACTTCTCATCAGTCACCCCGGGTAATGACCCGGAGCACGTGATCCCATGCGCCCACCACCCGCCCGCCGACGAACGAATTGGCAGCCGCGACTGAAGTCGTCGCCAGTCGTTGACCCCGGGTAATTACCCGGAGCACGTGATCCCATGCCACCAACCACTGACCAATGAATTGGCAGCCTCGACTGAGTCGTCGCCAGTCGTTGACCCCGGGTAATTACCCGGAGCACGTGATCCCATGCGCCCACCAACCACTGACCAATGAATTGGCAGCCGCGACTGAGTCGTCGCCAGTTGTTGACCCCGGGTAATTACCCGGAGCACGTGATCAACTGCCCTTCGACGCTATTATACTCCGAGTCAAGGCACAAACTGGGTGTGCGGTCACCGAGTACCCACTTTTCTTGGAGCCCCCCAGGAAGTGAGCTCCCAGTCCCAATCAGCACCTCCTGCCGACGCCCGGATCATATTGTTGTGAAAAGTCGTCAAAAGCAGTGTTTCCCGAAGTTGACCTCCACACATGCGAGGCAGCTGTGCAGTAACCTCGATGGTCGCGTACACCATACCTGCTACAACATGTTTGCAACCTTATTACATGGAGGCGGGTCTCCTGTTCGAAGCAGGATGGATCGAGATAGAGTGTCACAAGCTCGTATCGTCTCTTTTTAAATAGTTTTTTTTTTTTTTTTTTCATGACACACTTATTCACTCTTGAACGTCCACCAGTCAACGCTAGTACATTAGATCACAAGATAGCGCCCTCTGTAGAACGATACGGGCCCGAGTCATTCGCAGGTATCCACAATCGGATTGGCTCAGACGTCGCTTGTTAAACGAACCCGCTGATCCTCCGAAGCTCAAAGCTGGGCACCATGTGAATCTAGTATCCAAGTCACGCCTTGTAAACCTAGATCTGTTCTCCTATATCGGTGAAGCTCAACGTTGAGTTGTCGTTGACGGATATGCAGTGACCGCATGTCCGCGCCTTTCCTACTGGGTAACGACTTTATGCCGTGCAGCCCAGCACCGACTCATGTCTGATAATAGTGTTTGCGAGCTCGGCTGCATGGCATAAAACACAGGAAGTGCTGTTTGTGGTAGTCACACCTTGCAATAATAGATGAGAATAGCGTTGCGGCAAGGACCCGTTCGACACGAGTGCAGGACATAGTGGTAACTTCCGTCTTGTGGCCTTTTTGTTTTACACGGTATAAAAGAGGCGTGTATCCTCTTCCAGGAAGTCTTCTTTGTGTGGATCACACCTTGATCATTTCCATCCCGATGAGGAGAAACGAGGGACAGACTCACCCACAATTCGCAGACTCCGAGCGAACCGTCCGAGCCTCTGAGTCCACTCCTCCACCTCCACATCGTTGCTAGATGAGGACGGTCATGCGTGTTTTGCCGACTCCCAAGACACAAGCTCGAGGGAAATTGCATGTCCCACGGCGCCATCAGGCGTTGAGACATCGACAACGTACTCAGCGACGGAACCGAGACTTTTTGGCTTGCGAGAGAGAGTGGTTATTAGGCCAGGAAAGTGCCTGTGAAGGATTTGAATAGCGTCCAATGCGTCGTCGAAATCCTTCAAGCATCCTGCCTCGTCCCTGGTTAACGCAGTATCTTGCGGTAGGTTGATATCCGCAATTGCGTGTCCATATCCAAAAAAAACGCATCATACACATCAACCTCGACAGTCTGGAGTCCCTCAGGATTGTCATCGTCCCGCCGCGGCACCTCCTCATCCTCTTCCGCGTGCCGTCGATTATGACGCCGTTGGCGTCGACCCCCAAGACGCGCGCCGACAAGTGCGCATCGGGACGCCAGCATCATCACTGCATTCATCGATTGGGACACGGTGACACCCAGTGCAGCAGTTTCCACAAAACGGCTCCGTGGTAAACCGCATAACGACCTGCAATGAGGGAATGCAAGCAGCGGTGAGTGCAACGAGTCCTGCGGAGGCAGAAGGCGTGGGGGTCGAGGACGACGAAGGCAGTGTTTTTCTGGGTGGTGTGCACGTTGGGGGTCAATGCGAAGAACGTGTGGAGGTTCGAGAGGCGGCACAGGCGGTTGCCAGTGTAAGCTTTTCCAGTCAAACCACGAGTAAGACTGGACTCACTTTTCAGATCAACGCTCCCGCCCTGGATCCAGACCCCATTAACGAGAATACGCCGGGATACCTGACAATGGCGGTCCCCGCTCTCTTCCCAGATCGCAAGGGCGATTTCCATCAGCGGCAGTCAAAGAGAATGCATCTCGGCGAACACCTCGACCACTTGATGAATTTCGAGGGCGGCAGATTTGCTCGACACCGTCGTTTTCCGTGGTTTGCGTTTAACACCCTCGAACGACAGTGGACCCGGAGTCAAGTATGTGCAACACCATGATGCTGGTCGGCTGACAGCAGCACAGCTGAAGGCGTTACTAGAGCACGGCGTCCAGACGATGGCGAACAAGATGATTCGACGAAGATGACCTTCTACGGCGCCGCGGATTCACCTCGTGCAATAAACCCTCCTCGAGCAAGCCGGCAGTCATTGGTACTCGGAACCTCCAGAAACCCGCGCACAAGGCTGGATAGTATGGGCAAGTATTCCAAGAAGCAACAGCAACAGACCCACACACACACCATCCTCATCCGAAGCCTCGTCGAGGAGCGCACATGTAGCGATGATGAACGTGGGAGCCAAGAGCCGTTGCCGATCAGCGCCGAAGAAGTTGCGATCAACTTCTCGGAGTGGAGATGCTGTTAATGCCGGCAGCCATGCGCTCGGTCTCCCGTCCGTTCCACCACCACAATCTCATCCAAGCTCAACGCAACGCTACTGAGGCGGACGGTCCACCCCCTGAGGACCCTCTCGAAGGTGCACCTAAGACTGCCGACCCCCCGGACGAAACTGTCCGCTCAGACCAGGGGCGTCGCGGGGTCCAGCCAGCGTCCAGCACAGACCGATTTCATCGTGTTCTGGATGGACTCTTGGAAGCTGGTGCATGGTGCATCGTTGTATTTCTTCATGCTCGCTGTCTGACGATCCCAGTCAACGCCTAGGCTCAATTGACGACTGTAAAGACCTTCCCGCACCACTCGTGCCAACCAAGAGCCCCAACTCCGACATTGCTTCCAAGGCGCTGACCATCGACGTTCATTAACGCGTTCACAGGGTGACGACGGGTCAATATCTCTTCGCCTCCACTCATCCGACGATATCCACTGACCCCAGCGGTATTTCAAGTTCGAACGAACAACGCATATGGAACAGTTTGGGAGGATGTGGATTCGGCTGCATTGTAGCGGTGTGTGTCTTCGTGGCCTTCACATCTCCCTCAGCTCAGACTCGTGCAGGCTGGTCAATATATGCACACACTATCTATCACCCGCCACGGGAACGCGATGCCCCACCACCCTCATTATATGGGCAGGCCTGCACCCTCCGTCGCTGCAACACCGTATACCGCATCTCACGCGAACCTCGAACCTGAACTACATCGATGGAGCTGGTCGACGTTACACAAATCTGTATATCGAGGTGTACATCGTGCGTCGACATTCTCCTGTGCACTGAGTACTACTCACAGCAGCTCCAGCCGAGATCATCCATCGTCGGCGCGGGAGCCTCCGCAATATACCCTGCGCCATCTTGCATCCCTTGCCGGTTGTCTTATCGCGCCCCCCCGCACGGCATCAGACGAATCGTTCCCACTCGACCCTTTCCACGCTAATCTCGCCCATAGGAACACGCAGGGGCCCTCGGGAACGGGCACGGCGTCTGTTATCTCGTTGTATCAATCTGACTCTTTCGCGAGTGTGTTCTCCCACTGGGGCGCGAAACAGTGCGCCAGATCGTTTCATCCCAAGTTAACATCCTCGCATGGACACAGCGACGCGACGTTCACTCCCAGGACCTCCTTTTTATCGGTCTGACTGACTTTGAATTGCAGTAGGTTGCGCCCCTCCGGACTTCCGAATTGAGGTACGGGTTCTCGCACTGCGATTCTCGAGCTCATCCGATTCCCGAGTCCATGCGCTCGCACCGCTTTCCAAGGTAGAATTCATCGTATCCTTGGCATCCGCGTTTACTAATATCGACTCTGTCGGCTTTAGTGCAGCGCTCTATCGCAATCTCCGAGCTGAGTCGCTCTAATTACACGTCCAACGCTCCAGAACCCGGTTCTATCCACGGACCCCAGCTTCATTGGCAGTAGGACGTCGAAAGAGGCGCAATTCGAGCGGGGAAGATGAAGATGAATGCAGTGGACAAAAAGGGGAACTAGGAATTCACCGTGCCATGTCTCGCTCATGCAGACAAGTACTTAGTGCGTGGATCGCGAAGCAGGAAACCATCAGCCTGAGTATCTCCGTGCATCAACCTCCTCGCCCCCTCGTGTTCTATCACGATCCACACATCAACCACTGGCCTAGAGAGCTCGCGCACGCCACACTGCCTCAGTGCCTCTTCATCTACACGAGCCATAGTACTTATACTATTACTGAGCCCACACACCACAGCTTCACCGTCTCCACGGACGACATCCGACCGATGTTCCAACAGCCCCAGAATCGTTGCGGACAGAACCGATACCAGTACACGACCATGCTGCATTTTTTGCGGGTCCATCAATTGTGACCCCGCTGACGGGGTCACACATCAGATCTGTCAGTACGTCCTCACTTCCACCGCACCAACCGCACGCTGCCTACTCCTCCTGCCTACCAAGACAGCAGCCGCCATGCAAGCTCCGGGGGCAAGCTCTCCATTCATCTGAACTCTCCCGACTAGCACGACGACGGCATGCTCAGGACCTCAGCCCTCAGCAAAAAACGCGACGGTGGCGGAACACTAAGGTGTGTTTAATGTGATGTGTAATACGGACGACCGACTGGTGGATTCCAAAGCAGGCAGGCCTACCTCGACCCATTACTCGTCTTCTATCGCTCGCCAGACGCCAAGCGATCTACCTCCCTGGGTCTGGAGAACTCGCTCAGGCAACACCTGTCTTCTTTCATCTCATATGGTACCTTGCTTCTCGAACTCCTGCGTGCTATATCTTCAAGCCTGCCACCGACGCTCCACCCCCCAATGCCTTCCTCCCCCCAAATCTTCAACGGCGAGCGTCAGTCCACTCAGACCATCTAGGCTTTCTCCTCCTCACCACACACAGTGGCCTTTTTTCAGCCGACAAGTCTCCACCAAGATGCACAAAGCATATAGTACGTGTTCGGCTCCATTACCGCACCGTCACTGACAAGTTTATAGCCGATGCAGGAGGACGCGTGGCCCGAAGCAACGACAACATCGACGACTGTGTCTACTTTTTTGCTGGAGGACAGACGGACCCATTTGTGTGGAGGTGCGTTGGCTCAAAAACTGGTGTTCAATCGTTAACACTCGTCAGATACTGGGACGGCTCCTTCCGCGTTCTAGGGATTGACTATTTGTTGGACTGTCTCCAGCAAAAGCGCCGCCTAAGCGAACGGACATACTCCTGGGGCAGTAAGAACTCATTGCTTGAGCGTCACACGGCACTAAATATCTCAGTCGACGAGGAGGGTCTAGTCGTCCCCACCGCAGAAATTGTTTACTGGCCGGGACAATTCACCCATGCGCCCGCACAATTTATTAAAACCCGGGCAAGACTCGCGACCGCCTTTTTTGCCTCACTGCAAGAGCCCCCGACGCCATCCGAGTCCTCCGAGTCCCGGGCGACGACACCCGACGCTCCCGTCAAGGCACATCGTCCTCCGGAGGTCAAGAAACATGAGATCGTTGAGAGCATGGAGGAAATTATGGAGGAGGTACCTGTTGGCCGTAGAGTTATCAAAAAGGGTGGGATTCTCACCCCCTCGCACTCGCAGTAGGAAATCAAGTCATGTGCCGCCGTCACAACTACATCGTGACAAATCCTTCTTTGCTTCCCTCCACCATCACCAAAAAGTCGCGACCCATGTCGCTCTACCGCTGCCCCGTCTGTGGTCCGACGACACATCGTGACAAGGATACACATGACAACTCACACCCCGAGCACACCCCCGGCGTCCGCCTCACTTACCTCCTCCCTGAAAAATTCATCCGCACCGCCGTGCGCAATCCGCAAACCCAACACATCCACTGCATACGGTGTTCATACCACCATGCCGACGCACGCGAGGTCAAAGTCGGTCGCACGTCTTTTCCCCGACTCTTCCACTCATGCCAGACCAGACCCACGCCGCAGGATGTACCGCCATTCCAACCGTCAAAACCGAAGTCCGCTCGCCCCCCCGGAACTGGCGCAACGACGACGTCATCATCCTCGACCACGAGGAATTCGGCGCATTCCTCGACACGGAGGACGCCTCCGATGCGGGAAGACCTGCTCCTGCTCCGCAAAGTCGGGAATACACACCGCCTCCTCCTCCTCCTCCTCCACTATCTCCTTCTCCTCCATCCACACCCTCGCAGCCTCCGTGCACATGCCATCCCCGGGAATGTGACCACAGGCGAGACCAAAACAGCCTCCAATCCGACTCGCGCCCAGGTTACACGATCGAGGGTGGAGAGTTTGTTTTCCCTCCTGACAAAGACACCGTCACCAAAATCGAAGGATTTAATTTGATGATGTACGGTGTCGTTGTCAACCGCCTCCATCGACTGCTTATCTGCACGACGTGCGGGGAAGTTCTCCATCTCTCGGGCGCACAGGCCCACATCACCGTCCATGCGGGCGAGCTCTCCGTGCCATCCAACCTCGTCACCCTCCTGCGACAACAGTTCAACCTCCAGAACCCGGGCGATGTCGACTTCATCACCAACCGACCGGCACCGATCTTTGGCCTGAGATGCTCGACCACGCTCCGGTATTTCTGCGGCAGCTGCCGTCACGGATTCTCTTCTCGCGGAGTTCTCTCCTCCCACCAAACTCAAAAGGATCACCGCGACAACGACGCCGACTTCTTTTCACCAGCCCAGCAGCTCCAGCGCGGGCAGAAGAACAGTTTCTTCGCTGTCGAGCCCGAGAAGATTCCTCCGAGCGCACCTGAGCCGAGTCCCCTCGATGCTCTACGCAACGCCAACCATGGGCCTCCCGACTGGTCTACCGCTCCGATCTGCCCACCAAGCAGCATGCTCGAGCTAACGTCGCTGTCGAAGCAGGAGGGCTGGCTGGACCTGGTCAAGGGGAAGACTCCGGAGGAGCTTGTTGAAGCTCGAAGACTATCCACCGAGCTCGACGGAGATTTGCACGACGTCCACGATGCTGTCGTCGGGTTTCCAGCCAGATTCCAGGGTGCCATTGCGGGTCTCGCTGGATTCGGGCTTCAGAAGCTACTCGCGCAGGTTGGCGAGTGCGTTTATCTACTTTACCATGCCTACCACCACTCACCACTGCTTCAGTCGCGACTCCCTTGCAACGTTTCGCAGGATCGAGGCGGACAGCTGTAAGCGCTACGGTAGAACGTTGTGGGGACTCGTTTTTGCGCTCTTGCGGCAGATCCGGGGACAGCAGCTCCCCTTCGTCTATCCCCTCAACGACGAGCAGACACAAGCCCTCTTGGCCCTCAGTGATGGAATTCGGCGCGGACGTATCCTCACGCACCTCATTCAGGACGTCGTGCTGGCGCTCTTTTCCCACCGATCGAAAGCGGACAACGAGAAGTTCTTTAACGCGGTGAACTGCTATGCCGTTATATGCTGCTTCAACGGCGCCGCGTTTCATCTCGCGTCCACCATTACGTCCATCTTTGCCCAACTTGTGTACTGCAACCGCGGCGCTCAACTTATCGAGATGCAGCGGCTACAGGAGCTGCACCAATGGGACCTCTACGAGTGCGTACTCACCGACATTCCATGATATTCTGCTTATTCTCTGCAGGGCGTACGAGGCCCGCAAGATCTACCTTACCGACATGCAGCCCACACCAATGTCCTTCCTCTACAACGCATACTGCCGAGTCAAGGTCGCTCAGACTGACGAGTACGTGACGCAAGACGGGCACTGGCATCTGGAAAACACAATATTTAATATGGGAGACCTCCGGATCGAAGTTGCCAAACTCTCGACGGCGGTCGACACTCTACTTGCCCGCTACGACAAGATAATCGCGGAGGAGGTGTTCTTCGGCGAGACAAATCTCCCGCCCGAGTTCGACTTTACCAAGATCATTCCCCACGAAATCCATGACAACCTCAGAAACCGAGAAGTCGGTCACTGTTTCCTAGATAACCCCAAAAACCCGTTTCATGGATGGGACAAACTCTATGTGACGTGGCTCCTCTCCGACCCCGAACGCGCCAAGCTATGGTGCAAAGTGTCGGGCGGCGTCCTTCTCTTTGACGTCACTCGAGTCACGAACCTAATGAAGGCACTGGATCGTGCCGCAGACTTGCTGCTGCTCGCCGTCATCCTCGGGAGTCCCGTTGCCGCCCGCGGAGCCGAGTTCTCACGAGAGCATCTTCGGAACACTTCGGGTTGCCCGATCCGCAACATCCTCGTGCTCCTGGGAAATATTTGCTATACTGCGATCAATGACAAGACGTCGCAGTACCGAATGAAAGAAAGGTTCAACCCGGCCGCCTCTCCAATCGTCGTCTCTCAGCGACTCGTCATCAACTGGGGCATTTTTCGCCCGTGGCAAGTCCTGATGGCGCAGCTCTTCCTCACCCCAGAAGACGTCCACCGCTTCCATTTGACGCTCCACCCGCGCCTCGGCGCCAACATCACCTCTCCCGAGCTCAGCAGCATGCTCGGAGTCGTCACTGAACAGCTGATGAATGCCCATCTCACCTTCACTCCGCTCCGCAAGTTCCTGACGAGTCTGTCGCAACTCAAGGCGGACCCGAAGAACTTCCGAATTGCCCGGCAATATGCGTACGACATTGTCGGTAACCACAGCAGCGAAACATCGGCTGCGCGTTACCAACAAGCCAACGGTAGCCTTTTAGGCATTCCCACCGACCACCTTCGTGCATGCATCTGGCACTGCGACGACTACCAGACCTTTACCGGGATCAATCACGGCGTAAAGTTGTACCTGGAAAAGAACCTAGAGCTCGACAAACAGGCAGCGATATTTGAGCCAGAGAACGTCGCCGGTAAGCAGTTCATGTCCCTTCTCGGTACTCGAGCTCACCGACTGCAGCGAACGAACCTGGCTCCCTAGATGTCAACGTCCTTGCCGAGCGGATCATCGACAAGTTTGCCCCACGGATCAGCGTTCTGGTCTCGAAACAGATTGAAGACGCAACCCTCAAAAGCCAGTCAATCTATTTCCCCCGTCCCAAGCCACAATATGCGCCGTATGAACTCCGCGATTTCTCTGACATAATTATTGCACCGCAGCGGCTCATGGAGTATCGCAACGCGGTTGGACGACCGAACGCTCAGTTCAAAATCCCGGAACAAGGCTTGATGTGGGAAAAAATTGCGACGGGCACGAACAACCTGTTGATTAATAACGCATGCGGTTCTGGCAAGACGGAGATCGTCCTCGCAGCCATAAAGGCATTCCAACACCGAGGCACCGTCGTCTGGATACACTCCCTCTCATCACAACACGAGGAAATTAACCGCCGCGCCCGAGAAATTGGCCTGATACCAGTACTATGGAGTTCAAGATCGAGTTTCGATCCGACAGCACCGTTCGTCTATGCCCCGGTTGAATACTTTCATATTCCAGAGTTCCGACAGTGCGTTTTATGTTTCTGTTGCTGATTTTTCCTCAATCCATAGCAGGTACCTCACCGTTGGGATCACGAACGAGCAGATTTGGCTCAACATCTTTGACGAAATCCAGCGCCTCGAGACGGACCGTGATTTCCGCGACGTGTTTGAAGAAATCCCGCTCATCGGACGACTCGGCGGGCGCGTCCTCGGCCTCTCAGGCTCCCTTCCTCCCGCCCTCCGTCACGACTTCTTCCGCCACATTGGAATTGACACTTGGGACATTATAAAAACCCCCATATCGCGCTCCAACCTATTCATCAAGATCCACCGCCTCTCCGCAGCCACTTTCTTCGAGGCTTTCACCTTTCGCATGAAGGCCATGCTCAAGCGATACAAGCCAGAAGAGCGGATGATGATTTTTACTCGCAGCCGTGAGGAGGCGGCTGCTGTGGCCCTCGAGCTCAACACCAACGCGTATCTCAGCGCCGAAGACCCGGCGGGGAAAGACCGCAACAATGCGCTCTACAACGACTGGCGCTCGGGCACGCACAAAGCTCTCATTGGTACCTCTATCCTCGTCGCCGGCATCGACTACCCCCACGTCCGCCATGTGTTCTTTTACGGATTTCCCCATAACGCATACGACTACCAGCAGGGCTCCGACCGCGCTGGCCGCGACGGGAAAGCTGGTGGAGTTCATCTGTTCCTCAAGGACACGGCGCAGGTTGAGCGCCTTAACGATCCAGATAGCCAGCACCTGGGCTTGAAGGAGTTGGCCGACCTTGGAAGATCGAACGCATGCCTCCGCATCCCAATGTCCTCGTTCTTCGACGGTGCAGTCGCTACCTGCATGACCGTCCACCGTGCAGTTGCTGTGCGGTTTCTGTCAGGCCCAAATCGACCTTCCCGCGCCAACGGTGCCTGTCGCCGCTCCCACCACCCAGACGAGGGATGTCGTCCTCCCGACTCGCGGTGCAGTCGCCAATACCAGCAGACGTGTTGCAGCACCCCCTCGCGCCCCAGCAGCACCCCGTCCTCCCCCACCACCACCGTCAGTTATCTCTCTTTCCTTTCCACTCCGTATACTCATTTTTCACAGCCCTCGGCGGGATCTGCCGCCCCGGATTGATCCGATATGGTAAGCGACATGATCCCCATCGATCAAATCTGACTGCGGATCAGGAATCAACCCGCACAAGATACGCCGCCGCGGAGGGGAAAAGAGTGGGTTGCTTGCTAACTATGTATACCGGCACTCATACTGTGTAGGCGCCAAGTCATTGTAGAACACTCTCCCAGGTTTTTCCCTTCTCCTCACCCGTCGCCGTCTTGACATCCACTAGCCGAGACGATCGAGTCGTCGGCTTCAAAAGCAAGCGACGGTGAGTTTAGAACTGGTTGATTAATCTCTACTCACCAACGCTCCTAGGACCGAGGACGCCGGGATTGCACGCCCAGCCCCACGACTCGATCTGGAGCAAGTGGCGTCAACGTCCAGGTGTGTTGGCTCGAAACTGCACGCGCGCGACTCCCTGCTGAGATCCAGCAGCCAGGTGATCAGTATCCGAAAGTCGAACAGGTATACCGCTTTTGCATTAAACAACCCAAACTCACGACATACCAGCGGAGGCAGAATAGCATCGGCCAAATCGTCTCCGCAAGTGCATTTCTCTCCATCATTCAAAAGTCGCTGACCCGATCATCCTAGCGATGCAAGATACAGGAAAGTATATTCTTACAGCAGCATCCCATCCTTGACCTCGAGCAGTCCATACACTGGTCCACAACTCCGGTTGGAATTCGTATCTTCCCCCCGTCAAACTACTCCGGTGGCACGAAACGCCATCGCTGGTAGCTCCAAGCATAGGCGAGTCTAGTCCGAAAAAAAAATCAATTTCTAAACTAACTCGTAGCAGCAAAAGACCACGGGAGCGTGAACTAACGCCGCCGCACTGGCAGGTACCGCCTCCACCGAGGTACGTGTGTATTCATGGTGTTCAGGGCATATTCAACCTTGTCTAGCATCCCGCCCTCCAAACGCAAGGCGACAGGAAATCATGTCAATCCTCCTGGCGCGAAACGTTCAGCTCCCCCTCCCCCGACTGGCCCGCCACCCCAAGCTCCGACTGCACCCCTCGCTGCCGCGCCGGATTCTATGGGTTCCAGACCACCCGGGCCTGCTGGCGCCCCCCAGGCGATATACAAGCAACGCAAGGGAGATCTGGACAGGGTCTTCAATCTCGCACTCGGAAAACTACTTAAAAAATGTGCCATGTGCTGGGCGCTCGGATACGATGACAAACACAAGCACGAGGCCTGTACGGGCATCGAAACCTCACCCAGAGACGCAGGGTGGATGGCATGGTCCTCGTACGCCCTCAAAATCGAAGGTTACTGTTACTACTGCCTGATTCCACAGGCGAGTAATGAGTCTACATGCCGAAACGATGCTGACCCGTATTTTCAGTCCCGAGTCAATGGCTGGCATCCATTTGTGGAACGGCAATACAACTGCCCGCACCGCGATACTCTTCGCCGCGTCCTTTACGCCTTCTTCACCGCTCGACACCGACACCATCGCATCGAGCCGATACACTGCCCCCACATCCCCGAGGAACTGCTTACCGAGGAGAACCACCTCCAAATCGAGCCATTCATGGATTGGTTGGCGGAAGACGCAACCCGACATGCAACCTCTTAAAAACCTGCACATTGTCTCTCTTTGGCTGTTTTTCCAGCTCGATCTTGTACCATGCCCTGACACGTTAAGGGCTCTGTTTCCAACCAGTAATTTCCAATAATTATATTTGTACTCTATCGAAGTTTGCAAAACTCGCGTTCCTCTTTCACCATCTGCGTGAACGACTTTCCCTCATAATCAAATCCAGCTATCTCGACACACATCGTCTGGTGCTCTTCCTGGTTTTGGTGTCGACACCTACTGCAGAGAACCTCAGATGGGCGGAATACAAATGAGACAACACACCGGGAACAATATCGGGGATAATGACAGCACTTGCACAAACGAGCATCCTCAATCATATCCCCGCAGCTAAAACACATGTCGACATCTGGCCACGTTGTATAGCTGCGGGCAGGAATACCCTCCTATGATCCGTTGAGAAAGCACCAGCGCATTCCAAGCTGCTCACCCGAATGTCAAGTATGGCCGAGAGGACCGCCGAAATAAAAAAATTTCGAGCCGCGGTGCGCAACTCGCACCAATTCTCCACCCAGAGATAACAGTCCTCCGGTTGCCGTCGCGCGCATTTCTTCGTCAAACTTGCCGTTCTGGAAAACATAGAGGTTTTCCTTGGACCGGTGTTTGCTTATCTTGCGGAACTGCTGCTGTCTGAGCATCCCAGTACAATGACATAACGCGACGCACCAGAGCAAACAACCGCGATGCCATTAGAGTCTCCAATAAGTGCCCACAGGGACATCTCGGGACAGTCAAGGCGGGCCCGTTCCCCCACCACGTCCGCTGCCCGTAGCAGCGCTTCGAGGACCATCTCTTTCCTCTCCTCCCGACTCATGATCAGCCAGGCCCTCTTGAATGTTCCCTCCTTCACCATGGCTTCAGCGCGTGGAACCAGACAAGCTTGCAGCGAAGTCAGGCGCATGAGAACCTCGTCCGCATCCCGACGGGCAAGAGGGAGATTCGCCGCATAACTCCATTCCCAAAATCCCATCGTCTCCCCCGTATACCCCATTGCATCCCCGTCTTCCCCGTATTTTGCCAGCAGAGCATCCTCAAAGTATTCATTCCATATTTCTGCACCAGCCGTTCGTAGCGGAATACCGAGCTCCAACGGCGGCTTGCGTCCTTCCTCTCGAAGCGCATGGTAAAGTTTTGTCTTGGCCTCGGCCTCCTGCAGGCGCTCGAGGAGGTGTCCAGCTGGGTTGGAGTTTGTTGCAGTTAAGGGGGGTGTTGTCTCTGGCACCTCTGGGAGAGCAGAGCCGGTCGACTGCGAGTTGCCCATGGACGTCGTGGATAAGAAGCAGAATGATGTGACACGTGACGCATTGCTTCTTTCCTCTTACGTCGACCATGCCCCTCCCAGGATTCGATGATTTCCTCACTGCCTTGACGCAGGCAGTCAACTCTGACAACCTAACCCCGGGAACCGCGAGCCAAATTCAGCGTCTGAACGGTACCCTCCAGCGCAGCCGTGAACCCACCGAGCCCCCGGAAGACACTGGCCCAGTGGCGAAAAAGAAAAAGACCTACACCTCCGAAATCACCAAGGCAGCTAGAAAACCACCCAAGGTACTCTCCTTTCCTGCTCAGTCCTCTCGGCTTACCTGGACTGCAAGTCGACCAACATGCTCCAGCCCGTTGTTCCAGACCTCACTGCGGACCGGCTCCCTGTAGACGCCGTAGTCAAAATAATCATGGATAAACAGGACACTAAAATATCCGTCACCGAGGCGCAGAACCGGGCTCTGCAGCAGCTCCTCCTGGGCATTGAGAGCGATGCTGACTGGGTGCGTCGCCCTCAATGCCACAATCTTTCCACTCATCATATTAGCGCGGCGCCCTCGAACCATACATTTCCAACGCCGCCTGGAACATCTCGCAGTTTCTATCAAAAGTCCCTGCCAACACGGAAGACAATGTTGCACATCGCGATTTGGTGCGTCAGATAACTTGCATTGTAGCCAGTCCTCATCCAGTCCAGCTTCTTGTGCAGTCGCAGCATGCGGTCAACGTGAACAACTGCATTGCAAGGGCCGTTTTTTGCCGCCGAGGCCATTCGAGTGACAAAGTTGTTCAAAAAACGCACCCAGGGCAACGCGCAACAGGTCCACGCTCTCAATTTGGAGATATACGTCGCCCACAACCCGGATGGCTTTGAGGACCTGGACGAGAAGGAACGGCTAGCAGAACTGAAAAAGCCCGAAATTGCCGCCAAAGTCAAGGATTTTATCCAAGAACGCGAGGACTTTGTTCGTCAATGTAACCAACTCGACACCACATATACGCTGGTATGTCCTCGATACTCAAATTGTGCACAGCTGAGCACACATTATAGTGTGGCTCCTTCGTTCTCCTCCACCCATTCTTCCAGCTAACCAACCTCGGCACAAAACGGCGGGGTTACCAGAATGCGATCACGGAGATCCGCACTGCCCTGGAGATCTCGGTGGGGGGTCGCTGCTTGAGAGATAGATTGCGTCTCAATGAGATCTACGCAAGGGCAGCCATCACAGACCTCCTTCAGGAGCTGTTCGTCGAAGCGGATGCGACCCGAATGGTGGAGTTTTTCGACAAGTTCTGGGAGGACTTTCCATCGGACATTGCTCCTCAGTAGTTGACTCGCCTTGTCTTTTTTTAGCTCTTGAACTTATCTCTTACATCGATGGTGTTCTGTTTCGCTCGATTATACGAGGTTGTTTGCATCAAGGTGATCATTTAAACATTTTCTTCTTTGCGGCCGAGCTAGTCTAATAACAAACAACCCTACTTGAAGGGAGGATACTTTTCAAAGAATTTCTTCATATAGGTGCGCAACCCTTCCTCCTCCTCCACCAACACCAGCGTCTCCATCACCTCAAACAACACTGCCCGATTCTGCTGTTCGTGCTCAGCAACGTCGACCCGAGCGCTGACGCGGTCGTCTTTTCGTCCTTGTCGAGAACACCCTCGAGCACCTTGATGTACTGGTTCGACGGGGCCATCAACTTCTCAGCTGAAAAAAACGGGTGAATCAAGACTGCACTCCCCATCTAGATAGCGTCGAATAACGAAAAGACTTGGGTGAAAACAGTACTAACCAGAGCGTACGTCTTCAAAAGACGATTCCGGGCCGAGATGACCTTGTCCCGTGTCGCCAACCACTCCTTGAAGCTCTCCTCGTTGGCCCCATTCTCCCCCACCGACCCCTCCTTTTGATCTCTCAGCATCCCCGTGAACAGCTCCGGATGCTGCTTCTCGAATACGCCGAGGTGGTGTTGAAATTTTTTCTTGTGCGCGCCTTTTCCGTGATAAGAATTGAACTCGGTTGGCACTTGATGGTCTCCATCTTGATGACGACGCCCTGGAGGTAGGCGCCCTGCCCTGCAACCGCAGACGACGCGATTAGTTGCTGTAATCTCTTCAGCCCCGCCAGTCATCGGTCCGGATACTCACCGCGTCGCGTTTTACATGGTCGGCGACCAAGTCCAGCTTGAGTGAGCGTCGCATCATCGCGGCATAATCCGGTGCTGCCTGGGCAGCATGTGCATTGAGAAAGTCGGCCTGAAAGATTAGCCAGACACTCTTCCATGAACAGTCGACGTACCCACGAGGCGTCGTCCTCCGGCGACCCAAAACCCACACCCGCTTCAGCGAGAGCAATATCCTCCAAATCCCCTCGCGATCCCGTTTTCGCCCAACCGAATGATACCCACCCGGCGACTTTCTCCGCTGGCGTTGGCACTTCGCCCTCGATATGAGTGTAGACGAATTCCACGCGCACGCGGATCGCGGCTTCGCGTTTTGCCTGGGGAGATGAGTTGTATCCAAAGACAATGCTTCCGTAGGACGTACCACTGTCTCTGGATTCTACCATGAACATTAGCAACGGAGAGTGTATTCAGGTAAGGACGACTCACGGGTTTCTGTAAGGAAAGTAAGCAAGGTTCACCCAACAAAATTTGGCACGCACCCCACGGATGTAGCGACTTGTGCGACCCGTCTTGGTCTTCTTGCCCTTTCCAGTGTCAGAGCCTTTGTCGTCGTCCTCTTTCGCTTCATCTTCAGAATCCAGCAGATCCTCCTCGGGTTCTTCCTCCTCACTCAAGGCATCAGCAGCCGCCCCTGCAGTCGGCTCTGCCTCCAGCACCGTAGCCTCGATTCCTCGCCCCAACCGAATCAATCTTGCCCCGTATTCGAGCGTCGTCGCGGCACCATCCTGTGTCTTGAGTTTCTGGTACCCAGCCTTTGCGTACTGAACGGCCTTACGGAGGCAGCTTGCGGGGGACAGCGCGTCCATGAGGGTAAGAGCCAAGCTTGTGATAATGTGACTTGATGTGACAAGCTGCTATTCGCCTCTACAAAAAATTCAGCGAGTTCCCACAGGAATTTATCTGGCTTCGGGTTCCCAAGCTGTTTCCCCAAATAATCCTCTTTGATGCTACTTTCCTCGCGCACAAAAAAAAAGTCATCTGTTCAAAATGCATGGTGCAAGCCTGGATTGAACGCGCGACAAGCGGCCATCAAAACTCACGGCATGTGCGGTGTGAGGCCGGCCAAGAATCTCTTTTGACATCCACTCTCACCAGCGGCGAAAACGCGCCTCAGGAAGGCTGCAGACATGGAGCCGGACCCCACAGGTGTGTGCATATTCACTCCATATCTCCTCCCTTCATTTCCCCCCGTTCCACCGGTGCCACTGGCTGCCCTTACGCCGAGTGGCACCACTTTTTTTTTTCTGCGCGCGTTACGGTCCTCGGCATTGGACAAACAGATAGCTGCAGGTTGGAGAATCACCCCTGGAACTCCCTCCTGCAGGTATCCGGTTGTCGAGTGTCGGTGGCCGTCGCCGGTGTCATCGTCTATCTGAAACACGCGGATAGCTACAGGTTGGAGAATCACCCCTGGAACTCCCTCCTGTGGGTATCCGTGGGTTGAATGTAGCCGTGCACTTGCATTTCCCCCCGACTCTTCCATCGAACAAATCATAATATTACCCCTCTAGATCTGCACGTGCGGGTACACCGCTCGAAGCGGATGTTCGACACAAGCATCTGCCGGATTGGTGCTTTCTTTAATCTGGGGTCGCTGTTCCGTACCCGGCTTCAGGAGCAAGGCCAAGAAGAGCCCGAGGAGCTCATTCCTCTCGAACCGTCATCTGTTCACGAGCCACCCGCCTCGTCCTCGGGCCCGTTGTCGACCTCCGCAACCGGCCAGGGAAAGCGCAACATCAAAGGCAACCAGAAGCGCGCGGAAAAGCGCAAGCAGCAGGCGGACGACGAGTCTAACCAGCAGCCGAAGCGGCGGGCGTTGGAACATCAAGCTGCCGCGTTGGACAACCCCCTCCGATTCAACTTCACGGCCTCCGACCTGCAGCACACTCCGCGGGCGTGGACTGGGACCAGAACGGCAGAAACGCGGCCGTCCGTCTTCCCGAATGTCACGCCGACGGCATGGCCCAGGACGGCGAGCGCACCGGGTCGCGTTCCTAAGACTCAAGACGAGATCGACGCGATGACCGGGGAAAAGGGATACAACCACCTCGACTGGGATGGATTGTGCGTTCCGTCCGAATACTCACTGATCCCCACACTCACCTCTGGATAGCGAAGCGATTCCCGGGGCCGGCAACGACGACCGTCTGATGTTCGTCTGCGCGGGAAGACCAGCCGGTGCGGACTGGGACAACGCCATGACGGAGGCGGCCGACATGATGGAAGCCGCGAGCAACCGCGTCAACATTCCGGTCGAGAAGCAGTTTCATCGTCGTGCGCAGGAAGGCAAGTCGTACCCACTCATTAGTCGAGGCGTCTCGTTCGGTGGAGGACAAAAGGTATGTGATTTCAGTGATTTCGACCGCGATTCTCATGTCGTCAAGGAACCTGGACAACTGAAATGTACTCCTAAACTCAACGAGCAAGCCACCGACGATATGCTAGCAGCTCCTTGCTTCCAGCGGATCATCCAGTTCACGATGTGTGAGCCCGATTCGTTTTTCTTATTATTGTATCTGAGGCCCCCGACAGCCGTGCTCCTTCTGTGGCATCCCATGCTCTACTTGCTCTATCGGGGATTACAAAACGACCTTCGGCGACTCCGACCTGGACTCAACTGGGCATTCATTAGCGGTGTGTTCGCCGCCTGTACCTTCAACCTCATCAAGAGTATGACCGGCATCCACGTTGACTACGCCAACTTGGCTTGGGGCTGGTGCGCCATAACAGCCCTCGGAAACTTCGACCCCGACTTTGGCGGGCATCTCATCCTCCATGATCTCCGTCTCGTCATTCGCTTCCCACCTGGATCGACGATCCTTATTCCCTCGGCACTTCTACGACATTCCAACGTCCCGATACGACCCGGAGAGCGTCGAAGCTCTTTCACGCAGTACACGGCCGGAGGACTTTTCCGATGGGCCGATAACGGTGGTCGAACCGACGACGAATTCGAGGCGACGGCGACAGCGCAGGAGAAGCAGGCTAGGAACCAGCGAGATGCGCGTCGGTGGGAAGAGGGCATGTCGTTTTTTCCCACTCTGGATGAAATTAGAGAAAGATGTACTGCTGTTGAGTAACCAGTCCGCTCTTCCTGGAAGCCGTCGAGTTGCCCGTTATCATTTGTCGCGCGGAGCTCCACTGCTGTCTTGGTACTCGTTCGACTCGGGTCCACGTTTTTTCTTTTTCTTCTTCCGAGCGGCGAGGCTACAGGCCATATTTAATCAACGATTTTGTGCCTCTGCGTCCGTCACGACCATCTAGCGCGCCGGTAGCATTGGTGCTGCAAATACCGGGCAGGAACGTCGAAGCCGAGCAAGGAAAGCGGAAGGGGTAGGCTCGAGGATGACGACGCTGGGGAGCAATAAGCAGGTGTGTCTGCGAGTCCCATCGATGGTGGTGAGGTACCGCAGAGTATATAACACCATTAAGACCGACGCCAGCAAAGGCTCACGCCGTACCGCTCGCACTCCCGTCAACGGTGCTGGCGACCTCAGAATGGAGAATGGGCAGCCGCGAAGGCTCGTCGGGGCGGAGGAAGACGACCCAGAAGGCTCAAGGAGCGATGACTGCGAGTTCCGTTGGCGATAGTGGGTTCGGACGAGCGACTTCGTGAGTGGGCTCGGTTGACGGTGACGGTGGGCGGGTCTGAGCACCCGCTGCTGAGAGAATCGATGCAGGTACTGCCTGCTGGGGAAGCGAAATCGATGATGGTGCTGCTGAAGCTGAGAGGACGTATTACGCGCCAAGGCAAAAGCAAATCAGTCCAAACGCACCGTGAACGCTGAGGGTTTCCGGTAGTCGTTGCTGGTCTTTCGAGGACGCACGCAACGGGGATGGACGTAGCGGTAGAGCTTGACGACCATCCCAGCCGCCTCGAGAGAAGACGCGTTTGAGTGTGAGAAGACGGATGGATAGGATGAGCCGGCGTAGCGTCGTCGTCAAGAGTGGAGACGTATTTGCACAGAATATCTTGGGTCTAATCTGTCGTTGCCCTGAGTGGGCTGGAAGAAACGGATGCACCACACCAAGAATCGGACACTATCCGACTCATTACCTCCTGCGCCTCACGAGCAGTGCTCCTGATTTGATGCGAATGAGTACCAGGATGAGAATGAAAACAGCTGGACGTACCCGACTCGAATCGACAGTACACATGCATCCCCATGGTCAATATCCCTCAAGCGCCGACTAGCGAGATGTTCTCTTTCCCAGACGTATTGCGGCGCATGTTCACGAGAGACGTCGTGTTTTGCAATCCATGGAACGAGGACGTGGCGCAGGGCTAGTATCTCCGCGATGGGTTGCAAGACGCCGGCCTAGCGTCGTCGTTGCACGCCTCGTAAGTGACGGTGCGGAAGAAGCCGACTCCGACTCTCACGTCTGTCACACTCATACGGAACCACGACCATATAATCCCGGGCCACTCATGAGGCCTGCGGGTCAACTTAAAGTACACCGACAGTGAACAACGGTTAGGCGTAGGGATCCGGTAGCCAAACTCTCTCGGTCACCAGTCGACGCTGACCCTGGTCATTATCTCAGCGCGCTCCGTGGCGGCGCACTATCGCTCGGAAGTATCGCTCCCTTCGCTGCTCAAGCTTCCCATTCACGTCTTCCCAGTGACCGCTGACTCAACTTGGACATCGACGCAGTCGTCGCATCTCAAGCATACAGAGGAGTGGGAAGGAGGCGAGAACGAGCGGTCCAGGAGACGACGAGCGTGCTGGTAAGTTCCTCCAGGCATTCCGATCCTCGGTGCGTCTCTCGATTCAGCCACCGATGTATTCTTTTTGCAGGCCGCAGTCGACTCTGACATACAATATGCGAGCCACGGCACTAAGCGCTATACGACGGTCGGGAACGTCTCGGGACATCGGAAAGAGGGTCTCAAGGTGCTTCCCTTCCACTTTTCATTCGTCTGTGCATCTTATAGCCTCGTCCTTCCACGTTTTATCCGAACTCTGCGGCTACCCGGCTTCTTCCGCCTCGCCTCCAATTGCTAGGGTCCCCACCGACCAATCGACAATCTCCACCCCACCGTCTTCTCGCATTACGACCCAGGCATCCTCGCCCACAACATGCAATCCTGCACGCTCGACCAGCTGGCTGGCCGGCCCTAGCGAACCTCTGCGTTGACCATACCACCATCCTGCGTTCACTCACTCTACATTCAGCATGCCCTCGCATATTCCCGGGAGAATGGCTGCCACGTCATCAAGCCCGCACGCTGATGTGCAGTATCGGTGGTTTCCGTTGAGCGTCGACTCGCCTCCACTTGCTTCCGTCGACCAGAGTGCGGACCAGACGCGCAAGTGCAACCCCCACATATATTATTCCATCCCCTCCCGGACGCGAAAACTTCCTGATCAGTGTCCGAGTCTTCGTCTCTCTCCCTCCAGCACTCCATCTGGCTCGTATTCGTCGCCTTCGTCTTTGCAACCACATAATCCTCCTCCTCGACACCTTCGGTTCCCATCTCCGCCTCAGGGTCCTCGACATGTAGCGCCGTCGATTCCGCACGGTTGCCCATAACGTTGTCGCCGTTTCGGGAACGATGGTGTTGCCTCCCAGCCGCTGGCGCTTTCGAAGCGCTATCTCCTTGTCGTCATCGTCGTACAATGCTAGCCGCCGAACCATCTTCCCGTACTCCAGGGGTTTTCGGACAATGAGCTGCACTCACGATGGTCAGCTCGCGTGCATATTTCGACGCCGTGCTTGTTATGCATCTCCCTTGCCCATGGCGGCTCCTTCCTGCTGGTGCGATTCGCTACCTGCCCCCGATCGACCATCTGTTTGCCCGTCTCACAGTCCCACTCGTACCTCCACCTACACCTCTCACGGCACCCTCGTCTAAGCTCCAACACCGTCCAACCTCATCGACCTCCGCCTCCAGGTCCAGCTCCCTATATACGACCCTGTGGTCACCCATCGTACCGCTCGCACCGTACGTGGTATTCTGCGCTAGCTGGACGACGAGCTGCCGTGAAATCTTGGCACCCTAGTCGGCATGGCGGAAACGGAAGCAACCAGTGTGAGGACGAGCCAGCCGTCGCAGATACTTCCACGGACTCGCTTTTCGGTGCCCAGATGTGGCGACCAGTGACTAGTGACCTTCAGTTCGTCATCGTCGAATACTCGCCGCCGCTCAATCTTCCAGTCCACCGGGATTCAAATTCTTGTTCTGCCATCATATTTCGCCTCTCATCCTCAACGGCTGACCTTCCGCCTGCGCTCGACCTCCACCGTGCTAGAGCATGAAGACCGAATACAGGCCGTACTCGTATTGCCCTTGGGTACTAGCATGGCTTGTGTCTCGGTCTCCGCGACGCTTGTGCCCTGTCGAACGGCCTTTTGCCGCACATCCACCCCCAATACCCTACTATTCTACATACGATTCGTCCTCGCTTCTCTACCTACTCTACGCTATCGTCGACTTCTGCTCCCTTGATCCCTCCCGTGTGTAGTATCTGTTGTGCTGTAACTTACGTTTTCGAAAGCCTGATACCCTTGCTCCTCTGCGTACTCGAGTCAAATGTAGTCCGGGTAGCGGGTGAAAAATGCATATTCGGTTGGAGGTGTCGCGTTACAGCCCGAGATATGAACTGCGACATGCATGAGGCTTCCGTCGTGATCGGGATCGAAAGAGAAACACTTTGGCGTGTGATGTGACCGGCCTTTGCTTCTGACTCTCATGGGTGCCGTTTGGTCGTCAGTACCACCGGAGATCCGCCTGGAGATCCTCACTCTTCTCTCTCCCTACCAACTGCTTCAGCTGAAACTCGTCTCCCGGGAGGTACACGATGCAATCGAGTCAGAATCTCTCTGGCTCCAGATCGGACGCGAGCGCTTCCGTAGCCAAATTCGACCGGGAGCTACAAAAGAAGATGTGAAGAACCTACTCAAACGTACCATTCATGGACCCCCTGGCTGGAAAGCAGGCGAGAACTCGGACCTGGTCCCCGTGCGAAGAATCCTACTAGCGACGGACGAGACTACGGATGTCTGTGGCTTCCCCGACGCGAAACACTTCTTGCTTGTTCGTGGTGGAATCCCTGTCGTCTGCAGCGTAGATGGCACGCAGTACGAAATACCGTCATTCTCCCAGCTCACCGGTTCCGTCAATATCGCGGTGGACCAAAGCCCGAAGAAACGTCGGATGCTATTCGCTGCCTACGCGAATTCGAGGTCAGTGTGGACATTTACTGTGCGCACACCGCGGCTGAACGATCTAAAGCCTCTACGTATTCACATTCGATGCATTGGCCACTACCATCAAGCAACGTGCCGAGGTTACCCTGCCCTGGGTCGACTTGCCTTGGTTCGGGAAGTTCCACATCTCGGGGTCCACTGTCTGGGCTGGCGGCACGTATGACAATGGGGCTATGGTTGGAAATTGGCGTGACGGGACATTTGCAAGGCTTTTTCGCAGCGAGGATGACAAAGTGCGTACTTTCCGAACGAGCGGCCAATTTCTGAGTCTCTCCAAGTACTTTTCGTTTCAGGTTGCCGGGAATCGAGCCCTCATCGTCTTCCACCGTGACAACGAGCCCCCCAAGTTGGCTTCGCCGCCTCTTCACACTCTGTTGAGCGAGGACAGCGGCTATGGTGATACACCAGTGCCTTGGCTTGACGTGGCCCAGTTCTTCTCAGAAGCTGCGGATTTATCGGAGCACGTGGACATGGCGCTTGACAACTTCTTCTGCTACGAGGATCCACTTCACAATCGTACCTATACACTCCTTTTCAGGTCATACTACCCCATCAATCAAGTCAGGCGGTATGTGAACCCGGATTGCCTGTATGTTGCTGACGGTTAGTGCAGCGTCAGATTCATCACCGACGACCAGCCCAGCGTCGAGATCCTCTCTCCGCGCGACTTGGGACAGGACGACCCTTATGAATACTATTTCTGCGGCTTTTCTCTAGGAGGGCTCGGGGTCGCAATGCAAGAGTCCGACGAGGCCAAGCCGACAGCCATATATCCGGGGGAGCTCTGGTGGACAGAGGATGCAGAGGCCGTAGGTGCGACTATGCACTACTCGCCTTACACTGGTATACTTGTTTGCGGCCAGACCGTGAATGCCGATGCGGGGGACGCGGTTGCTTTCGTCTTTGAATAATATTTTCAATTGTGATATGGCGAGACTTTTCACCTCTGCCCACCGTGTATATCCCCTTCTGCACTATCGAACTTGGAAGCTACTGCGACTCGCAACCCGGACGTCAACGTTCAGCCTGGCCATACCGTTACGCAGCCTGTGCTCCACGAATACCGATTTCAGAGCCACAGATGGGAAAAAAAGAAGTCAGCAGAGGAATAGACTTGCGCTGCGGTTGAGTCGAACGTCCGGTGCTAGCACGTGATCCCGGGCCGGGAGTCCGCCTCGCTTCCCACCCCCATCTTCTGCCAACCCATGCTCGGTCTATACCTCGCAACGTACGAGAGCTGACACCAGGGCACTCGTCTATTCCTCTCTCGCCGTCCCGATGTTAAGGTGCGTGTATTGCGAGCCAGTCACTGCATTATGCCACGAACCGCCAATCCGAAGCTCGCTCCTGTCGACCACACCCCCGTTCCATCGTCGATCCCACCTTCTCGGCGAAGACATTCCACGCTGGCCAGACAAGACACGAATGCCATTTAGCGGCGGGGAAGGCTCAAGCTGCCAACTCACCAGCTCGAACGTAGATCTGCTGCCGCCAGCGCTACTTCCGCCTCATACATCATCTCGCCACTCCATTGCTCGAATCATTTACTGCAAAAAAAGTCATGCTGTCGCCAAATCCAAGGCCCAAAATGACAATACGAGGTGCGCTTTGTTTCGAGTTGGTTAGCCCGACGCCGACCAGGTTTGAAAGACCGTCTACGCACCTCAAAGGGTGCTAGTAGCCCTTCCCCGCGCTCATCCGCAGTCCTTTGAGGTCTTTACCGCTGGCGCGCGTGTGCCTGAGTAACGACGAACTCCTCCAATACGAATGCACCCAGCTGCAAACTTGAATATCAACGAAAATTCGGCCGGCAACAAGAGACGAGCAAGAGCACACACCGGACAGGGGCAAGGCGAAATCTCGCAGCTCTCGCCCTCCGCTGCCTCCGAATCTCACTGCCGCACCCCGTCGCTCCCATTTCCAGAGTCCGACCCAATGGCGTGCCAAAAAGAAATCAGCAGTCGTACGGACGGACTCGGAGTCGATCCGAGGTAACCCTCGTTCATAGTCGATGCAGGATCGCGACTTCATGGCCAGTCGGTTAGCCTTCCTCTTTGATCCATTGAATTTAACACTAGTGCCCCAGTCAATAAAAACACATGTCCGGTGACGCTACAAATGACGACGAGGGCGTGACGCGCCACTCTTCTCTGACCACCACCATGTCCCACTCATGGCGCATGCCGGAGGAGATTTGGCTCGAAATACTCAAACACCTGCCCAGACAGCAGCTGCGAGCTGTCTCCTCTGCCAACCGAGCGCTACGGCGCATTGCTCTCCCGCTACTCTTCACTCATTTCACCCTCACTCGACCACAGTCGACCCCCACCATATGCTCCCACCTATCCTTCTGGACCTCTGACCGTATCTCACGGCTAGTCCGCTCGTCCAGCCTCGGAGACCCGTCGTCCAGCTTGCAATCGCCATAGGCTCCGAGTCCGCCTTCGTTACCCTGTGCCATAAATTGAAGCATATCATGCACCTCACCCTCTACAAGATTATCATAGACCCCGCTGCGCTGCGGCAGCTCCAAACCCTTCCTATCCTTTCAAATCTCACCGTTGTGGATTCCGTCCTCGACGAACGACCCCCCACCGACTCTCTATTGCCTGCATTGTCCACGCTCACGATACGCACCCGGTATTCCCCCCCCTCCCACATCCCCAATGCCGGACTATACCCTCTCTGGTTTCACGCTGTGAATGCAGGGAACATCGAGGCGGTGCGCATTGAGGGGCACATTGTCAAGCCCGAAACTTGGTTTCTCCTCTCCACGAACTTTACAAACCTCCGGACCCTTACCATGGACTTTTCTTCAAATGTTGACGGGGTGGATGCCCTCGTTCCACTTTCTCTCCCCCATCTCATAGAATTCTCCGGCCCCGCTCGCATCGCACATGTCCTTCTCTGCTATTCCCCGCTTCAAACTCTCACCCTCGCCTATCCAAGCTGGCAGAGAATTGATGACACGTTCTCTGGCCTTCGTTACGCTGGCGAAGTTCGTTCTCTGACCCTCATTGCCGACCACCATCCCCGCAGCTGCATTGCTGTGGTCTCCGCATTTCCCAATGCAGTCCAGTTAACCCTAATCCTCGAGTGCGAAGCACTAAATACGAAATCTGTCAACACCCTTGTGCGTTGTACAGCTCAATTGCCCAACACCTCCCTGACAACGGCTTCAGATTGCAGAATGCCTCGATGTTGCAGACATGTTTCCCCTTCATCCCTCCTCCCTCTTCGTCTCCATTGATGTCGGATTCCCTTCTTTCCTGGTGGAACGCGGGCAACGTCGAAATCCCTCTCGTCGTGCAGTACCCACTGTTCCTCGCGCGGGCACGGAAGCACACTCCTGGACTGGTCGATCTATATCTCGAGGTGTATACGCCATGCCAAATCCTCGCCGTCCGTACTTCCCCGCCGCTTCCCCCACGTGTGGGCACCAACCCTGGTAGACCTGTCTCTTGCCAGTCATGACACAGATACTGACCAGTTTTCCAGACTCCATATACCTCATCCGTCCCGCTGGAATGGCTCAGAGATCGGATTGCTAATGTTTCCTCTGTACTGCTAGATCTTGGAAGCGGTGTACCGCAGAGATTGTTAGATTACGTATAAGCTGCTGGACTGTGAATGAAAGCATACCTTCGGGACTTGAATCCGTCCACGATTATGTTCAATGTCATCATGGTGTACCGGCTGGTTAGAAACGAACTCAGGCTTGGATCTGTCCGACGAAGTTGAACGGCATGGGATGATATATGTCGGCGTCTACATACAGGTATTATTGCGCAACGAATAGACACAGATCGTAGTGAGTGAGAAAGAGTACTATTGGCATTATAGTACATCGAATATCGAGAAATGTAGGTCACGGAAATAGGTAAGAACAGAGGATGCGAGCTATTCAACGAAGAGAGGCATTGGAGGTGGCGCAGACGCTGAGTACGCGTAATCCCACCACGGGCGTCCACCGATGCAATGGGCTACTGACCCGACCGACACCCGTAGCATCTCCACATCGTCGTCGACCTCGCGGGCGGTACATCCTCGACATCGCCGAGTAACCAGCATCCTTTGCGAGGATTGGCCCGATCCTAAGAGGCTGAGACAGATCGCGGAGCGGAAAAAGGAAGACTGTGGGGGCGTCGGCGGGAGACGATGAATGGGGTGGGACCTAGGAATAAGGGATGCCTGGATGAAGCGTCTCGAAACTGAGCGCATGCAAGAGATACACTTGCGATGACGGTGTCAATGGACAGCGACAACTGTGGCCAGGGTATGGGGTATAAAGGTCACGAGCCCGTCGAGGTCGTCGAAGCCATGGACCTTGCAGACATGGGTTGTACGCGTGATGACCATGTCTGCGACCTAGCGTCAATGAGTAACAAAGATGGCCGATCAATGACCTCGGCGGATGAATACTTGGCGTACTCCCAAAAAATCATCTGGACCCAGTCTTCGTCATTAAAAGGTCCCGTCTAGTCATTACACCAAATGTAAACTTGGCGTCAACTTTATACAATCGTCAGTCGACTTCGTCCTGGAGAACGACCGAAGAAAAAACGTACCCGGGCAACCCGCCTTGTCGACGATCTGGGCGGGCTGAGCCGGGGTAATGCTGGCAGCGGATGCTGATGCTTTAGGAGCAGCCGGATTTGCGGTGAGGGGGTCGGCGCAATTGAGAACAGAGGGAGTAAACGAGCAACTCACCAGACTTGACACCCTTGGACGCAACGTTGTAGGTTTCTTCGCAGGAGCAGTCGTCGATGTCTTTGGCTACGGGCTAACCGACCTGAAACACTAGCGTAGACGACGATGAGCAAGACAGAAAAGATGAGAGAGAGATAATTAGACGCACTGGTTTCTTCTTGGCGGCCGCAGCGGCGGATGTCTTTGCTGCTACCTACGGGCTTAGCGACCTACAGACGAAGAAGACACACGACGACTCGCGGGCTTCTCCTTAGTAAGACGGATACAGTTGAGGGTGGGCGGGTCTGACATCCACAGATGCAATGCGCCGCCGTGCCGAGAGACCTCCGCCCCGACCCCCACACTCACGCCTACATGTACATCTTAGACCGCCGTTTCTCCATCTCCATCCAGCGGTATCGGCAAACAACAGCCTGGACCGGGTGTAGCGCTGCGGCAAGACGGGCCATGCCTACGAGCAAAGGCCAGTGTCATAGTGATTGAGGGTGTGTGGCGTTGGCGACGGACGACAGAGGAAGAACCTCACAAGAGCGACGAGCATCGCGGTACTCGGGAGGAAGGCGCTCGAGAGGGCACGCACGCACGAGATACGGTGTACGGATCCTCCGTGTAAATATCGATGAGTAGCAAACTAGGTGTTATGCGACACGTCCCAACGCGAGGTCTTCCCGAATATCGTGCCTGTGACGACGGTTATAGCGGCGACGATGGGCAATAGCGCAAGAGCCCCGCAAAAGCGGCCGGCGAATGAGGGATTTGGGTGGGTTTGCGCCAGCCAAACGCATGGATGAAACGCCCGACAGAGGTGGGTTCGCACGTCCTTCTTCCGCGCTCCCTCCTCCCCTCTCGAATCCCTTCACGTCTCGCCCCCTCCCCTGCTCAGAAGAATAGCCGTCTGTGTTTGATCCGGCAAGGCGGAAGTGGTGCTGATGCGGATGACGTGGCAGCGGCGTCGGTACACTAGGCGGACGAGGAACAAGATCGTTGTGATGAGCGTGGTGTACGAACGAGGCTGTACGGTACCATAAGATGCGAGGGTCATGAAAAAGTCGAGGGGACACACCTTGACCACCCCGGTTCACTGTCGTGCTGACGCAAGAGTACCAACGACGTTCTTGGGTATCGGATAGCCCGCCTGGCGGCTACGGCCGTGACCATTCGTGGGCTGGTGGCCGTTTGAATTGTGTCGACCTCAAGCCTGCAAGCGGGTCAGTGGAGATGATAACCGGCGACAGCGCACGCACCTCGTTCACGATAGTCCACCTTCAGACTCCCGAGGTCTCACTTCAAGTCCTCGACGCAACCGCTATCGACGTCGATTAGCACCCACGCCGTATCAAAGGCGCCGTACACCCCGCAATCGACGCTCATGGTGGTCGAGGACAAGATCAACCTGCCACGTGCGTGTGACAAATTCTGTCATAAACCTCCATGCCAAGTAAGTCTCCGGCGACTCTCCGCCCTTCAGTGCGCCTTCCTGACCCCAGACAGAGAAGTATAAACCTTCCCTTCCCGAGTCCCTGGCGACTCGCTGTTTGAAATACACACTCGGCGCTCGGCAACTGGTTCTTTATGACGACATCCTTCTCGCCCGCATCTTCGGTGTACACAACCGTCCCAAACGGCAACAAGTTCTCAAAGTCCTGCCTATGGGATACACGGAGGTCGAAATTGCAGCGGCTGAGGCAAAAGCCATGGCCGATACCTTCACTCAGACGACACGCCGTGCTGCCTCAGCTGCTTCCCTCGCAGAATATCATCAGTTCTTTGAACACGCCGCCGTCTCTATTTCCAAGCTGTTAGGCTCCCATGAAATCCCAGTCGAACACCTCCAATGGTGAGATTTCGCCTTCCCACACATGTATATTGACCGTCCTCTACGGTAGGTGGCTAGAAACATATGGAATTATCTACTCCAGCTGGTCTCGTGTGAAGATGACCAAAGTCGTCCTCGATGGAACGAAACAGTTCGGTCTAACTGCAACCCAGAACATCCCCGCCGGCACAGATCTGTGGGAAGTGCCCGGTCTCTTATCCCTGGACGAAGCCGCCAACGCTGATCATACCGGTCTCTCCAAAATGACGGGCAGAGATGGGAAGGAGCACATTCTCTCCGGTCCCGTTCGCTTCGTCAACCATCACTGCACAGATTCCAATACCGAGGTACGCAATCCAATCATCCGTCTGATGTTGTCCGCCCAATCCTTGACAGTACACTCACGTCCGCCGGTCGCGGGGCATCATACTCTCCACCACGCGTCCAATCAGCGCCGGCGAAGAAATAACAGTTGACTACGGCAAAGAGTTTTTCGACGCGACACTCCCCTGTCTCGGCTCGTGTTGCGTCCCAGCCGCTCCGCAGCCTGCCGCCCTGCCGCCTATGCTTCCGCTGCGCACGCCGGAGGAAAAGAGGAAAAAAGAGCTTGCAAGGAGACACAAGCTGATGAAATACCAGAAGGAGAAGAAGCGTGGATTGTTCCCCCATGCGTAGTATTTCGCCCATGATGTATGCTCTGCAAAAATTACTCGGTGTACATCTCCCAATGCCTGCACACTTTCGAATTTCTGTTTTGATCTCTACGATGCAATCCCCTTCCCTCCAAAAAAAAAGAACCACGCGAGCCGGACAATCCGAGTCCCAAATTGAACGAGGACCCGCCAAAGCAATGAACTCACACGTTGAACGATGGCGGGTGCGCCTAGGTGCACGCTCGGAAGTTGCCCAGCTTGATTGAGTGCTCCTGACTGGCCTTGTCCTTCGCCTTCCTCCATATGTATACTGGTATGATTCAATCATTAACCTCGTGGCTTTTGTGACCCCGCCAGCGGCGTCACACGATCAATCGTTCTTTGCTTCCAACAACCATGTCGCAACCGCGCAACTTCGACTTCACCCACTTCACCCACTTTGCCCACCCAGAAACACGCCTCGTTCTCACTGAATCCCGCATCCCCACTCAACTCACCGCTCTTATCCAAAATGCTCCCGGAAACGGCCACAGTGCTCACCTGGATGTCAACGACTATGCGCGGGCATGCACGGAGGCAAATCTCCGTGCGATGGATGAGAGTAAGGGAGAGCGTAAACAACAACTCACCGACTACCTCGAGGGAACCCTTCCTGAGGATCAACTCGACAACCTTGCCAAAAAGGTCGCCCTGGGCCGTAACCGCACGCCGGCGCGTCTAGCTCATATGGCGATCCTCCCCACTCTTTCCATCGACATATTCTCCATCCTCCTAACCGCCTCGGACTCCACAACACATGCACCCTCTCGAAAGAATCGGCTGCCGGCGCGCCCATCGGTAAACTTGCCACCGCATACCTCCCTCTGCAAAGCTCACCTATTCCAAAGGGCTACCACACCATTCTCAACCCTCCAGCCCTCGCCAAGGAGGTCCTCCTGTTATATAGCTCTGTCCTTAACAATGCCCGCGTGTCCGCACCCAATACGCCCTTGCTTTCCCATGCCCTGGGCTATCTCGACTTTCTGCCTGGTAGTGACAAAGGTCGCGGGCGAGCGCGGAATCTTTTTAATGCGGTTGTTCTACTGCGCTGTTACATGAAGGTACAATATCCCAAAGTCATCCAATACCTGCCTGACGAAATACCCAGGGCGTTTGGGATTTTGACAAGGTTGATGATGTTGCGGCCGTTGTGGAATCGTATGTATCCGTTGCCACTGCGGCTATATTGTGCTGACCAGGATGCAGACTTTATCAACAGCTCGGAATCTCGCAAAACACACTGGGCACACAAATCCGAAACAAGCTGAAGGCAGCTACGACGCAGATGCGCCATATGGCGGGTCCACTCATCGTCGCTCTCGCTCTCGACCCACTTGCCCTCCTCTCTGATTTTGATCTGCTTTCCTCTGACCATGTCGCCGGAGTTACGCCCATCGAGGTATGTCTTTTGCGCCTCCCTTCCATTAATCACTCACTCTCCCTCAGGCAATTTTTTTGGGCTACAACCGGTGGGCCCAGGGTGCACCCGCTTTTTCCAGCTCTCTCCGGGGTATTCTCACCTGCGCCACCATACTCTGCCTTTTCGAATCTGCCGCGGGTTATTACCATCCCCGGGACATTCCAAGCAAGCTGTGGGAGCAAAAGCCGTTTCGCGAGGCGCTCCTGGCCTGCTCCGAAAGCCAACAACCCCGCATTCAGGCGGGATTGTCTCAGCCCGAGCAGCCTTCCGTGCTCTACACCCTCGATCCCGAGAGTGATACAGAGCCCGACGAAATGGAGATGCACCAGCAGGAGCAGCTCGAGGAGCAGGTCAAGCACGCTCTCGCCTTCCCTCACCTTACCCCTCCCGATCCCGACTACTCTTTCAACCCCTTCCCATACTGCCCATGGCTCCACCGCTCGCAAAATCGGCATCAACCCACGCCTCCCCACCTCCCTCTGAGACGCACCCCCCTTCGCTTCCAGATGTCCCGCACAACACGCCCAAGAATCGGCCCACCGTAGAGGAAGTTCCAGACGAGGAGGACCACCCGATCGACATCGGAAGCTTCTTCCC